>VMRN01000147.1:242838-309208 GCA_010277015.1 Poeciliopsis turrubarensis | reverse complement strand
ATGACAGTGGCATGTCAGTGTTACGCACATCCCGTCACATAAAGTGTCACCATCAGTTTTAAAGTCTTAAATTGTCATGAAATTCAGGTCCATGCTGGGTGTATGTAAACTTCTGACCCATAGAAACCCATCGATTGCGTCAGAACAGTTGCTTGTCCCAATTTCTTGGAGAATGATCTTCCCGAAAGTACGAGTTTAAATATCTGAGCGGGGGATTTTTTTTCCTTCTGAAAGTTATGAAGCTCAAGCGTGATCATGCCGAGTGAAGCGAAGGGTTTGTCAGGTCAAGATGCTGTGGGACAACACAAATCCACAAAAGCGAGAACGGAATCTGTCGAGGAGCTTCCTAAGCCTGAGCCATGGGGATGTTGACCACAGAGAGGGACGTGAAGACGACGGGGTCCTGGTCGGGGAAGGAGTTGCCGGAAGCGGTGACATGCTGGGGGTACGGCTGAGGGGCAGCCAGGGAGGGAGTGCTGGAGTTCAGGATAATGTACTGAGGAGATGAGGAGGCCTGGTGGATCTGTGAACTGAGCACTCCGCTGCAAATCAGCGCTACAATCTTTTGGAAGCAACGATGGAGGAAATGAGGAACAGAAAATGAAATAAAATGACAAACAAAAAGGCGGGAGGGGGAAGAGAGAAAGATGGTCAAACTTAAAAACGTGAGCAAAACACAAACTTGCTTAGGGCTGTCCTTATTTCATTAAATCTGCACCTTCAGATCTACAATCATAATCTAGGTTTCACTTCACTAAAACGTCAAATTAGGAAGGAATTACGGAGCGAGACGTTTTGTTAGTGTGAACACTTGAATTTGATCTTTTTAGACTGCTTTGAAGCAAACACAAATATGCAGAGGTTTCCTACCAGAAGAGCTCCAGTTCCGACGAAGATGCCCATCACCAGCGGCGCCCGGCTGTCGAAGACCGTGACGATGGTAGTGGGACAGTTCTGGTGGAGGACAGAAGACGCTGTGAGCGCCTGAGGGTTCAACACCCAACCCAGAGTTCACAGAGCAAATCCACCAGCAGGAAACCAGCTGCTTTTTCCACGACTTCCACCTCCACAAGCATCTCAGCTCTGAATCAAGGAATGGCCAAAAGCTCGTTTATAACTGCCTGTTTTAATGCTTCAAATACCAAATATACCTCAGTAGAGAAGTAGCAGAATATCACTGTAAGTTTTAAGGTGTTTTTGCTAATCTATTCGTGATAGAAGTTAAATCTCTCTTATCGGTTACAATACAATATTTAGTTAAACTTGTTTACGGACACATTGTCTGCTGTTAGAGAGCTGCTCAGTACAGAGGATGGTAATTGAGAGTTTAATCACGGGGAGCGACAGGAACACAGTTATTACGTCTTGTAACGGAATGACCGTGAATTAGCAGCGCTGCTAATACAGACGAGAAGCTGGTCAGAGATCTGAGCTGCCGTTCTGCACCGACAGTGTAAAACACCAGAACTACATAATATCAGCTTGGTGTGATGTGAATTTTATTTTTCGCTTGTATTTAAAAAAATAATAAAGTTTATGATCTGAGTCTTCATCACTATGTTTGGGCCAGGAACATTTTTCATAAGACAAAATAAAATGTGCGTGTTTATTTAGTCCATCACAACCAGAAGCTCGAGGTTTGCTGCTCTCCACACCGTAATATGGAGAATCTCCCCACTGGACTAGAAACGAACAGAATCACACATTCATTTGTTAATGTGTGACTAACAAGTTTTGGTTGTGGCTGCAGCGATTGTGTGTTGAACGTGCTCCCAAAACAAAAGCGGTGGTTTTCATCACCTATCAGGAAACAAAGAATGTGGCTAAAATTTCTAAACTTGAACAGAGAACCCAAAATGCTTTATGTCTCCTCGTTTCATTGTGTGGATAGAAAGCGAAGGGAAGAAAACCCGCATCTGCATCCACTGAGTCTGTGAAGCAGCTAACTCTGCTAGGGTGAGTTATATGCGGCCATTTCCTCTCCGCATTAGCTGTAGGTAGCGGTAAAACAATATTGCCACGTGTAAACTGTGATATTTGGAGTTTCTACATATTTTATAGCCTAAAACCTCAGTGGAAAACCGGTTAGCGAGTTGCTAACATGTAAACAAATGGCGGTTCCGGTTCGCGGCGGAAGTCGGGGCCCACAAATCACGCAAAGCCTCCTGGGGGCTTGGAATAAACAGATGCCTCAACCTTAATGTCAGATTATAGTCCATGATCTACATACTGAGTAACAAAAAGTCAAATTTACTGTCATCAATAAGCGCTAATATTTCCAAATTAGAACCACAAACACTTTATTGCAAAATAAAAACCCACAAAAAGAGTCACGAAATTCTGGAGGGACTGAAAAGATGGTCAATATTATTTAATTTTAAGAATATTTTAGCAGTTGGTAAACAGGTTTTATCTACACTTTCTTATACAACCGGCCCTTTAAGAGCCTTCATGATCTTGATTTGGCCCAAAACAAAAATGACTTTGACGTCTGTGGTGCAAAGCATCCGAGCAACAACCCAGAAACTAACATCTATGTTTGCCTGGACTTCACACTTCGAGCCACAGCCAATCAGTGTCAAGAAAAATGTGCAGTTCTTGTGCAAGTTGCTTCCTGTGGTGGTGAAAGGGCCAATAAATGTTTTCTTTCTTTTTTTTCCAGATGAACAGCATGTCTGCGAATTTCATTTGTCATTACAAACTTCCTGTTTACTCAGATTATAAATAAGATAAACCTCGGTTCTTATAGCTTTACTTCCTCATTTTCTTGCGTCAGGAAATACAAAAACACTACTACTCCTTTTAAACAAGCCTTTATCTATAGTCAGAGTGATGCAATCCCTTGGAAGGTATTTGTATTTAAACCTTTCACATTTTATCCAGATGTATTTCATTGGGATTTTGAGTCAATTCTTCATAGAACTCATTTTCACTGCAACTCCTGCTTGAGATCTTTTGGCGTAATCCTCCATCAGCTTTGCATTTCCAGGAACCAAATATCTCAAACTCAGTCTGATTGGGTCTCACCACAGACTCTCAGTAGAATATAGACATGGACTTTGACTGGGCCGTGGTAATAGACAAATACGTTTGAAGCTGAACTATTCAAGTGGAGGTGAGCCTTTGATAAGCTCCTCTCATCTGTGTTGAAGTAGATTCATGCACCGTGTTTCACTAAGGGGTGGGAATGTAGGACAAAAGGTGATCATAATTATAAAAAAATTCCTACGGTAAGAAAGCCACTTACAGACATGACGAGGTGCTCCATAAAACCGTTTGGTTTAGGACAGGTCTGCTTCACTATCTCAACCAGCGAGACTCCAGTGATCCCACAGCAGTGCAGCTGAAGCACAGGAAGTGGAGGTCAGAAAAATGAACATATCAATGCACAAGATTCTCATGCTAAAGCAAGAAAATGGTGCACACATACCGAGTTGTGGATGAATGCGAGTGTGACACCAATTGCTGGATCATTGCTTTTCACATAGAAGGAATATAAAGTAACATAAAACTCTCCGAGTTTCATTCCAACCTTGGGGAGGAAAACCCAAAAACACAATTACAATCAGGATGTTTTGGTTTGGGACAGATGGCTGTGGCTTTTACCATGTCGCTGTTGGAATAAGCAAGTCCTCCGATGACAAACTCGGCCACAGCCAGAAAGAAGAGCAGGATGGAGAACTGGGAGGACAAGAAGACGTGGATTAATGGAGTTACTGCGAGTCATTCTGCAGTAAAACAACAAAACGGGATTCAAAAGAGTTGAGTTCATTTGCAATAAAATCTGCTTTTTGGATCGTTTCAAAAGAAGCTACAGAATAACATTGTTTTCTCTTTAAGTCGGAGCCAAAAGGACTGCATGTCTAAAAGACAGAATTGCAGAAATACTCTCTTCTAAGTCACACATCTCATCATAACTTTTTGTTTTTATGCGCAGTGTAATTCAATGACAAAAATCCAAACACTACCTAAGTGATAACACTTCATTTGTATAACACCTTTTGAAAAAAACGTTACAAAATGCTTTTGCAAAAAAAAAAAATCTGTTTTTTATTATCATTCTCTGCTGTTTTGATTCATCGCCACGACTAAAGACATTATTTTATGTGTTGCTGGATGCTGTATTGTCCCAGTGTTAGTGCAATAAATTGTATGCACTATTTTCAAGTAGTGCATTAATTATGGCATTATAATGCAGGTTTGCCGACCTGAGGAGCAATAAAACTTTAATTTTGCTAATAACATTTAACACTGGACCTGGACGAGATTTTAAAGACAAAATAGAAAACACAGCAACCAATAAAATACATATAAAGCAGAAATAAACCCACACAGAACCATAACCATTAATAAAATGGATTATGACGTCTTTGTGAACAAGATTGCTGTGATATTAATAGCAAGATCCATTGAATTCATCATGCAAACAGCTGCTTATTGCGACAAGTTTGGTTACAACTGGATAAAAGTACACAGAGTGTATTTTTACGGACGTGTCTGTGCTTGCCTTACCACTTGCAGGCCACATTTTTTCTCATTGCAGGCGCCGTAGTCTCCGAATGCCACCACAACCAGCATGATTGTACCAAGAATGATCAGTACAGTCACACCTGACGGAGCAGAAAACAGGAACAGTTTGCCATAAGACGTAATCTGAAACCGACCTGCTATCCTGCCGACGGCTTTTGCGTTTGCGACAAACCTATGACGAAAGCGCTGGAGTTGAGCTCGTCGATATCAAAGATGCCTCTGGTGTTCTTGCCGAATCTGAGCCACAAGCCGAGGCCCAAAAACGCCAACCCAACCACCTGCCATGAAAGAGCAAGCGAAACCAGGTCACGAGTGGTAACACCAACCGAGCAAACGTACCTGTGGTTGCATGAAGAACAACAAAAAGCAGCCACAGAGACTCTCCACACAAAAAGTAGAGCCCTACAAAAACTAAATGACAACTGTCAGTGTGGTATCAATCTGTGCGAGATCACAAATGTAGATAGATGCTCAGGAACATGGGCTTTTGTATTTTGGTGTTTAAAACAAATGAAAAGTCGTTTTTGGCTGGTTATAATAGGTAGACTGCGCTCCTGTCCCTTTAAGACACTATATGTACAGTCTGTGGTCATGCTACTCCAGCCCATAAACAGTAAATGGAGGAAATTTCAAACGTTGACGCGGTGGTGGTTGTGTTTACAGGAAAGTTATTTTATACTTCTAAGCTTGTTGAGTTGTGTTTATTCATTCAATAACCCTTAACAACTAAAAATACACGTTTTCCTCATTTATTTGGAGACGCTGCAGTTTTAAAGTCCATTAGAGGGGGTTAGTGTTATTGTCCATTTATCATTACCAAGAGGAACTGCTCAATATATCATGATCGCCAAGCCATAATCGCCCAGACCTCAAGTGACATAAATGTAATTCCTTTCAGTATGAATAACCTAAATATGGTCTGGAGCAAATTTAAACACACAGCTTTTAATTTGGAAAAACAAAAGCAACTTTTATTTTGAGCGTAGCTACTGTCTTTCTTAGATTTATTTTATAAGGTACACAGTGCATAGAGCCTCAGGTTGGGAACCCAGTCAAGGATTTTGTCTCTTTGCATCCACAAGGTTCTCTCCAAATACTCAACATTTCTACTTGCAATCCAAATAAAAATGTATATTTATGGGTTTCCATTTGTGTCAAAAATAAGTAGAAGTCATATGTGCAGAGGTTGTTGGTCTATGTCGTTGCTATTTGTCTTTGGTAGATGGATAGTGCTTTATGGATATGTCAATGTTGCATGTAAATGTAGGTGACGCATACATATTTTTGACACAAATGGAACCCCATATATGGTAGGTTAACTGGTTAGTAATGTTAATAATAAAAGTTACACAGATAGAGTCCCAAAACACAACAACAGAAAAAAAAAAATCATAAAAGGACAGATAAACGACTCTTTGTGGTAAGATTGCATCTTCACACAAGCAAACAGTAAAATACAAAAACTTCTACATTTTAGTATTATTCTCGTAATTATTCTCCTAAAAAAAAAAAAAAAAAAAAAAAAGCCGTTACTTGTTGTAAGATAAGTTTCTATTCTCAGTGTGTCAGGGACCAAATGCAGGCTGGAGATAAGCCCTCTCCAACACTTGAAGGCAACAATAGAAAGAGAGCACAGTCATTTAAGGAGAAACGAAACCTGCGGGCTTCACAGCAGCGCCCGCTTCCGCTCCGTGTGGCTCCGAATATCTCACATCTTACTTAATTCGCCGCCGCTTCAGTGGTAGCTTTGAAATTAAATTCACTTACAGCAAAGACGATGTTGAAAAGGATGAGAATGTATTTGCACACGAGTGCACACCCGTCGACAGCCATGATGATGTCAAACTGCGCACTTCTGAAGTCTGAGGAGAAACAGCACGAGCCTGTTCGGGTGGAGAAGATAGAGGGGAAAAAACAACCGCGTTAGTCCATGTCTGTGCGAGTCAAAGTCAGCAAACGTCGTCATAAATGTATAAATATTTTTTAACGTTAAATATTTAACGCGGAAAATATGAACTACCAGCACAGTTGTCGTTCCGGCAAACACGGATATAAGAAAAATAGCTTCAAATGATTTAAGTACCTTTTTCAGCTGAGATTTGATTAAGCAGCACGCGCCTGTCGCTACAGCATCTGATTGAACTGCGTGTAAATTTTTCTTACCTCAACGTGCGGCAAGCCCCGCCTCCTTGGCCTCTTCCAGTTCTCTGATTGGTCGAAAAGGATGACCGATGACCCGAAGCGCCAATGAGCAGGAGGAAGGGGAGCTGCTGCCCACAGAGAAAGATATCAAAGGGGGGGAAAGGAAACTTAAGGAAATAAGACTGCGTCACGACGCCTTTGTTTACGTTGTTACTGCAAGAAGACAATAGACTTTCAACAACTCTGGTGTTAAATTGTTACTGGGGTCTAAGGACGTATTTGGTACAAAATGACGTTGTTGTTATCACCCTTAAAATGCTTGAAAATGCAGAAGGACGTTTTAATTTTGCTCTTAAGCTCCAAAGGCAACAGAGAAGAAACGAAATGAAAAGGAAACGACTTTGCCATCTCTCACCTCCCCCATTCATACAACTCAAGATTACACTTTCACGCCATTACCTCACATAAACGAAGAGAAGCAGAGAAATGACTCACAATGATAAATAAGGCTGATCTCTGAGTAAAAGGAATCCAAACTTGGAAAGTAAACCAAAACCACTTGGATCCAGTCAGTAAATTACTGTGTAACAAAATCTGAAAAGATACAAAAAGAGCTCAGCTGAACAGATCGGCTTAGAAGAGAAACTGGGCATGTAGTCTTAGGCAACTGATTATATTGCTATTGGTATTCTATTTGACTGATCTTAAAAACAAAGCTTTTGTCAAATCATACTGTAAAAAGAAAACAGCACAATAGAGATGGTAAATGACCTACATACTTAAACATAATCTTTAAAACCTGATTGTCTATTGTCAGATTTATAGAAAATCCAAAAATAGCAGCGTCAATGTGGCTTTGTTGTGAATTGCATCCTACTAACAGAACTTGTGTGAACAGAGAACTAGAAAACAACTGGGAATTGATTCACCTAGTAATGGTGAACCCTAATTCTACACTTACCGTTACCCTATCCCTACCCTTACCCTAACCCCAACCTGTTACTGTTACCCTGCCCTTGCAGGGTAACAGTAACACTAAACCCTAAAATGTTTCATTTTAGGAAACATTAAAAATTATTATTATTTTTTTTTAAAAAAAGCTCTGAAACAGTTCTCATGAGATTTCCACAACAAATGTAAAACTATTTTATGCAGGAAACATTTGAAGTTTCCTTTTTTGCTGTTGTTGCTGCAGTGCATTTTAAATGCCATTTTATGTGCTCAAAGTGGAGGATAACTGTGAGGCGGAAGGAAGAAAACAGCTGGCAGACCCCCAGCCGAGTTTAAATTCATCAGAAGCAGCCAAAGAGGCCTGTGGGTAACTCTGCAGGATCTGTGAAGAACCTGAGCTCATGTGGGGGAATCCAAGCGACTGGATAACTACCAGCAGAGCACGTCACAAGCCTTTCCTTTCATGGAAGCAAGACGAAAGCAAATGTTGACACGAAGCCCGTTTGCCACAATTCACATGAATCTCACTTGTACAGCAATAAATAATGCATCCTAATAAATGTCAGCCAAGGTCAAAAACCTGAAATGTGTTTGAGTCCGACAAATAACACTCCACAGTCCCCCTTATTTGCATAGCACCATTCATACACAAGGCGAAAAGGTAATGTAAAGCATGAAAGAACCACATGTTTATTGGTCAGATTGTTTAATCTTAAGCTGCTCAAAAAAAAAAAAAAGAAAAAAAAAAAGATACATTTTGAATTCAAAACACGGGAGTTTCTACACATCTCGGGTTTTCATGGAGTTTGTTTCAGAGCTGATGGACATGCTCTGAAGACCTAGGCACACCATACCTGTTGCAGAACACGGCGGTGGCAGCGTCATGGTGCAGTGAGGCTTTTCTTCAACAATAATCAGAAGAAAACCAACGAATGGCTGCGCAAGAATGAAGCCATGGGCCAGGTTTTATATCTTCCAGTGAGGAAATATGTAAACATTTGGAACCACAGCTATAACAAATCGGCCGGTTTGAAGTTTTACTGGCGTGTTACAATGGCCCAGTCAAAGTCCAGACCTCAATAGAATTGAGAATATGAAGCTGGCAGAGTGCGAGTTATTTTTTCCAAACCAGAACGTACAGAAACAACTTGAGTGCTCGGATCTGCAGAAATTTGTCGCTCAAACTATTGACTCGGGGGGGGGGGGGGGGGGGGTGGTGGAACACAAAAGCATATTTATTTGTAAAACATAAAAATAAACCCATTAATCTCTTTTCTGTTTCCTTTCCCGAGCCGCTTTACGAAAGATGTTTTCATACGTTTCTCCGCTTTTATTTGTAATTGTGTCGCTTATGGTCCTCCGCACAGCGTTGCATTTGTCACGTGTAAAATCGGTCTAAAACACACCGAGCTTAGCGGTTATCATATGACAGGATGTGGAAAAAGAGCAGCCATCAAATGCACATTTGCAAGGCACCGCATCACACAGGGTGTGAATATACATCACAACCAAATGAAACAGACGTTCCTCCTTGTGGCGGATCTTTTCGGAAGCGGTGCCATTTCCTCGGCCTGCGAGGTCTGAGAGAGTAATGGCTTCGTCTGCCTCTCACCGGCCTTGTCAGGGAAAAGTGGCTGCAGCGTGGAGTTATGTGACCCCTCAGCCATCCATCATTGCAGGTTCAGTGGGTGGCACAGGGAGCAGGTAGCAGGGGAGAGGAGGAGGCAGGCGGAGCGAGTCGCAGAGAAAAGAAAAGAGGGCCTGAAGTCTCTCTCTCTGTTTCTTCCATGTATACAGGCCGTCAGGTTGAAGAGCTGGAACTTCGCACTTAAAAAAAAAAAATGCTTGAACTCACTGCGATCCGACAGGTAAGTTTAGGAAAGGAGTTTATCTCAGAGTAGGGCTGGATTTCTGCTTTGCGACAGTCTGGCGATGTGAGAGTCACGCTGTGAAGCAAGAGCTAAACATCACATTTTGTCAAAAGCGACCATCAAAATTGGGAAACTCAAAATGGGTGCTTATTCTTATTTTATGTTGTTTTAGCCTTGCTTTTCAAGGGAGTCAATGTTTTGGCTGTTTCGCAGTTTTCCGGATGTTTGTTAAAGATTTGTGGTGAATGCTGTAATAACTGAACAGGTGAAACGTTTTCAAAGTGTGTGTGGTTTTTTTTTTCTTTTTTTTCACATTGAGATTCCAAAAGAACAATTACTTCTGCAGTTTCCGATGAATCTGTCAACCCTGTTGGTAGATGTAACTTCTGGCGGACAGAAAAAAGCCAGTGAAGCAAGACAAGTAAACGCAGACAATGATACCCCACACAGGATTCTTCACACTTCTGTTTGGCTTCCACACTTGTGTAAAAAGGACTCACTGGTTCTCTTTATTAAATCAAATTTAAATGGCAACTAAACAAAACAAAGATGTCAAGAAAATGATGTGATTTCTGAAAGGCAAATAATTCGCCAGCTTGCCTTTTGGAGTCAAGTAATTTGTTATGTGCAAACATTTGCAGTCTATCATTGTTTAGTATTATTTCTAACTACGTTGCACATCCTGGCAAGACAAAGGGCACAAAGTTGCACTGCCAGAACTAAAATGAAGTTTCTTTTTGAACGTTGTGATTTTACTTCCCACTAGGGGGCGCAAAAGTGTTAAAAGCATCTCAGGCAATGTAAAGGATTTGGTGAGAAATCCTATTAGTCTCCAAATATTTATACACATTTACATATTAAATGCACTATACCTATATAAAGACCTGTAGAGTGACTCTAGTTTATACAGTGTCTGCAATAAAAAACAAAACAAAACACTGATTTAAAGACACCTTACTGTGTCTATAGATTTTTTTTTCCTGGTTTATTTTCCTTTGCAAATGAGTCCGACAAGTGAATAATGACCTTAAGAACACAATTACATGAATTACAAAGTGGCTAAAACACAATAAAATCAGCGTTTTGAAGGCTGAACAATACAATCTGTGCTCAAACAAGAGGCAAGAGTTGTTGTTTTATTTTCCTCGGGCAGGATCAATGGCTTTATGGCCAGACTAAGGCAGAAAAGCCTTTCGGGTAAAATCGTTCATTTTCGGTAGGTTGTCATGCGCTCCACCAGGGGGCGCACGAATATTAAAAACATATCAAACGTATACTAAACGTGTGGAAGTAAAAGTCACTGATCAATCTGGCTTATTTGTTTTTTATTTACTGTATTTATGATTGAAGTTACCTTGAGTACACACACACACACATAAAAATAAGTAAATAAGACAATTGAAGGTAAAGAGCAGGGGCCTGTCTGGTTCATTTATTCATTTAGAATACGCTCAGAAAAATTAAACATACAAAAGAAAAAGAAAAAAACAAATAAAATAAAGGGCTAATTATCAAGTGGTTTATTAAACTGAGTCAAATTTAAGCAGGATAAACACGAAATAACAGCACTTCGTGTTTTTGTTAAACGTCGAATGTGCTTTTGTGTACATATTACAATAAGAGCATACGACATTTTAAAGAGCACTGAACCAGTCGGATTAACTGGAAATATCAAAGATTTAAATGTGTTCCTGAAAAAGCACACACAGCGGCTAATTTACGTGCGTATTCATTATCGATATTCTTATTCTTCATGAATATGAAATATTCCCTTCAAAATTGACTGTGGGAAATTTTTATATATATATATTATTTATTTATGTCAAAAACTTGAAACTTGAGTAGATGAAAAAAAAGTGATTACAGGAATATTTCTAATGAAGGCATGTGTTACTTAAATAGAATAAAAAGTGGCTCCATTGACTAGTTTATAATACTTCAACCACAGCAATATTATTACCGATATAAAATGATAGCTTATTTATAGATACATGTAAAAATTATATAATGTGTTACTTATTCTATTTTAAACATGTTTTTGTGGGTTTCATGTAAAAAAAGAAATATGTTTTTTTTTATAACAATTTCTACCAACCATGGAGGAGGAGGGAGTTGTGGGAGGGGAGGTGGAGGCTTAGGGGGAAAAGGAGGAGAAGGGAGACTCGGGAAAAAGAACAAACAAAACGCAGACCTCAGACCAGCCCGTCTCGCCTGCCAGTCCGCGCTCTCTTATCCCGGCGTCGGCGGAGAAATCTGATCCCAGGTCGGCGGACCGCCGCGTCTCGCCCCTCCGCGTTCTCCGAGCCCCGGGGACTCAGACCTAAGAGGAGACCGTGAACCGTCGGCAGCCAGGTCGGCCACGCCAAGACCCCGTCCGCGGCAGAGCACGGCGAGGGAGCGGACAAGGAGGCTGCGAAGGCGAAAGGGAAGGCTCGGAGGACCCGCGGAGGAGTTCAGTGCAGAAGCACATCCAGCGGAAGGGGGAGAGCAGAGAGGACCGAGTGGCGGCGCATACGGAGTAGTATTACGCTCAGCTAATTTCCAACGTTTTCCATTCTTGGCAGCGACAGTGTGCCCTCAGAGCCACATTTATAAGGAGAGCTAGCGGAATGTAATGCTAGCGAGCTAGCTAACGGTAGCTAGCTAATTAGCTTGTCAGGCACCCGAGAGTCGGACGTGTGATCTTTATGAAAACAGGTCACAGATTCTGGCGTCATTTTTCACTTTTAACGCCCTCTCCGATGAGAAAGGCTGGTCTTTCTGTTGTTGTTTGGACAAGATTTTAACGTGGCCATTATGGTCTGTCTGTAATAACCAACGCCAAGTTAGACAATAAACAGAGCGAGCTTTTCCATATTGATGAAAATCTGTTCAATATCATCCGTCCGAGGCTCTCCGTGAACACCAAGCTGTGGAGGAGAAAACAAAGGAATAAAAGGGGAAAGGAAGCAGGAGGACAAAAAGAGGAGCAGACTCTTCATCAGTGACTGCCCCCCCACCCCCGTCCAATGTTAATGTCGACCGACGTTGCGTCCATAATGCTGCCCGTTAACCGGGGAATGATGGAGCGCGAGCGGGACCTCGAGACGGCGACCGGCGGAGCGCATCCGAACGCGGCCGCCGGAGCCGCGGTCGTCCGGGGGATGAAGCGCGGAGACCCGGAGCCCGACGCTCAGACCGCCGCTGCCCTGACTGACCTGACCGGGGCGGAATGCAAGAGACCGAGGATAGATGGCTCCGGTGAGGTCGGACAGGTATGTAAACACAAAGAGTCACATCTGTAGCTATTTTTTTTTTTATTATTATTATATGAATTTTTTGTTGTTGTTGTAATTTTGTGCAATATCTACTGAGCAACACTAAAATATATTTATATATATATATGTACCTCAAAAAGGCCAAGTCTGTCTCATCAATAATGTGATCATTCAACAAATCCCACTTTCAGCAAAATGAAAGTGTTGAGTGAAAGCGACACATTTTAGCGAGCAGCAGCTAAGATGTTCTTTGTTGAGATCCTGAGCCCAGTGAGGGAGCAAACCCAGACAAAGGTAATATGATCCAGGCTCCATTGCTATGACAGACAGCAGCCCAGCAAAGATCAGAGCCATTCATCATGCCTGCCTCACAGTCACCCAAGGCTTTTTGTCACGTGTTGCAAGGCACTGTACATGCATTTTTCTTTCTGCTCACAAAGACAATAAACACCTGGACTGACGGTCCTGATAGGAATGCAGTTAATCACTTGTTCCTCCCCCTGTCCCCACCCCGATGCCCCACCATCACCTCCTGCTTTAACGTGGCTAGGTGTTAAGAGAGAGGGAGAGACAGACAGGATTGGGGGAGGGGTCAACCCGAGCGAAAGACAAAGAGCAGAGTCTTTTTGCCGGAGGCTTGAAGGAGCGAAAGGGGGCTCCAGGGTGGTGGAAGGGGGGGGGGGCCCGGGGGTCTCCTTAACACGGGTCTTCCCTGCTTGCATGACTCCACAGCTGAGACAGCAGAGCGTCAGCCGCCTCGCTGGAATAATCTGTGGCTGCGGCGAGCCAGGGGGGCTTCACGATGCGCCTCTCGCTCGCTCTATCTGGATCTGTTGCGATTCAGTACTAATGCGCGGCGTATGTATTTTCCCGTTTTTTTTTTTTTTTTTTCAAATGCTTTTTATTTTATTTTTACGCCTCACATTCCTGCTCTAATCCAGTAGTCACGGGGACGGGCTGCGTTTTTAGAGCCGAAGGAACGAAGCCGAAGAGTAGCGGAAGGTCAGAGGTCACCTCCTCGAATCCGAAGAAGTTCCTTGGCGCGAGAGCAGCAAGCTGGGATTCGAGTGAGAGTGCGGATGAATTTGGAGAGTTCACACTGCTGCGCACTGCTGGTCAGCTGTTTGAGAGAAACACTGACTTTCTCAGCCTTAACAAATATGGCTGCCTGGAAACATTCGTAGGTTTGGAAAAGTAGATGTCACACAGTTGCATGGAGATATTTATTTATTTATTTATTTTTCTTGTTTTTTATTAGAATAAAGACGTCAAATGAACCAAAATCTAGAGATGACATGTAGAAGATTTCAGTCCGGATTTGACCTGTTCTGTTCCACAGACTGGGCTTGAATCATTCGGGATACCAAAAACGAATGGCGAAGACGTGGCGGTGCACCGATTGCAGTTTTCTGGCCGATCACAGATCTTTAAAATCCCCATTTTCTTTGTCGGAAAAGTCGCTAAATTTGGCAGCAGACTTGCTTGGTTGGCGACGGCGGGACGACTGGGAGATTAGTTTGAATTCGCATATAAATATCGGCCGATTCGTGATCGGCCAAAAGGAAAATGACGTTAGCCAGCTGATTAGAGACTGGATACCTGGACAAAAAGCCTGATGACTTCAACATCTAATGCTTCCTTGTCTTATTTTTTCTCTTACGAAGAGAAGGAAAGGATAAAGGTTAAATTACTCTAATTGAAAGCTGCTGCAACATTTTACATCCATTTTTTTTTTTTTCTGAATCTAAATCGAGCCAATATGTCAAACCCTCCCCCCAAAACAACCAACTCGTCAATGTAGAGATGCATCGATCACATAACAAATCGGTTAATTTTGCCTCAATCGATGGGTGGCTAAATAACAAATCAGATTTTTTTTCTTAGTAATTAAATGGATCAAAACTGAGAACCACAAGAAGATAAGATGTTCTTCAATGCACTTGTTTGACTTTAGTAAGCCATCTAGCCCAAATTTTTATTTTTTTTTTCTTCAATATTTCTTTCATTTCATTCACATCTATTACTGAACCTGAAGCTCAAATATTTTCAATTTTACGGGTTATTGCGTTCAGAATAGTAAACCAAAAAATCGGTAGCGGTCTGAGACGAGAATCTGCGCGTTTCTGGTCACATCAGACTCAGACCGGGTTGAGGAAGAGCAAAGGAGAATGAACGGGTGGAGGAATGATGGAATGATGGAACAACCTGCGCAGACGAAGGTCGGAACGATCTGTAGATGGATAAAGTTTCAGAGACGGATGAAAGACTGAGGAGTGAGGTTGGGGGTTGGGAGGGGGGGCTGAGAGGAAGAGGGGACGTGTTGTGTGCGATCGAAATGCACCAAATATGGAGGGGAAAGGAGAGTCGCGGGGATGTGTTTGGGAACCGGTGGACCAAATAAAGGCCTGGAGAAAGAAGGAAAACAGGAGATAAAAATGAGAAGCACTTTACGGAGGATAAAAAAAAAAAAAAAAAAAAACTTTCGAGACGTACGATCCCGGTCAGCACGGAGGTGGCGAGCTCGGGGTGGGTGATCGCCGCAGGATCTCCACTGAGGCTGCTGTCTGCCTGTAATAATAAATGAGAATCCAGCCTCCTCCATTTGTTCCCCCCTCTTCCTCCTGCGTGTCCTCTGATTTGTCTCCCTCTCTTCCCCCCTTCAGGCTTTTTTCCAGATTGCTAATTGACTCCTGATTTGCAGCCTTTCAGTCCACCAATGAGGTGGAGCTGTCCCCTCCTCCCCCCCCCCCCCCCTTTTTGATTATCTTTCCATTTCTCAGTCCATCCAGCTCCATGATGGCCGTATTGATGTTTACCCTTGAGGCGGTGCTGCGGACGGACTACGGTTCTCCCCGCCCCCCATCTGACTCTCCCTCTCTGCGCGCGCCGCGCTCTCTCCGATCCAGAGAGCCGATTTGTCCTATCGCTGGCAGTAAAGAGGCTTTGTGTCGCGCTAACGAGATCAAAGCTTACTTAGGCGAGGGCATTAGCCAGACTGATCGCTGTGACGGGCCAAAGCAAGACGCGGAGGGCTGGACGGAGTAATATTAGGTAGCGAATGTTAAAGGTTACTCGGCGTGCAGTTCAGGATTCACGTTCTGGGCTTGGAATGCAAAAATGCTGCTGAATATTATCGGTTTTTGATGTTGAGAGTGGAGCGTCAGTTTTTTTTTTATTTATTTATTTTTTATAAGTGGCTTTCTGAGCAAAACTTCAACCCATAAAGGAGTCCTTAGTTGTTCCGTTTAACACTTTAACACTTGACCCACAGGATGGAAGCTTTCCTACCATTAGCTGAACGTTTCAGTTACCTTAGCGCCACATCGTTGAGGCTCGGCCCGTCAGAACAGAAACGATAAATCAACTAATTGCACGATAATGTAAAACCAGCTCAGATTTCCATTTTTACCTTCTACCAAAAGTGGATGACAATAAGTAACTTGCCCCTTTTTTTTCCCCCCAAGGATGATTTTGCTTACAGAAACTTGTTTGTTCATTTTATTTGTTGTTTGTGTTCAGTTATTCTGGATATTTAAAATGTCTTCCAGCTCCAGTTTTAAGTATTCATTACAATTTCAAGTTTTTTGATCTCTGAGAATGTGTTCTTGCATTACTATTGTTTTGCCATTAGCATGATAATATTACTCGATACTGGTCTCAAAACAGCAATAATTATCGTTTATCGCAATTACTTCCGGGACAATGTATCGTCCAGCAGCGTTTGTTATCGTGACAGCCCTAATTGCGGCAATTTCTTGTGAAACTATTACTGTCGTACACCGCCCTTTTGAAAAGTGTAATAATGAACATTTGGTTCAAAAATGAAGCAATGTAAAGTTTTGAAAGTGAAGGTTTTGCGTCATGATTTTTGGTTTGGAGGCTTTGCCTTTGAAAGTAGCCTAACCTCCAGTCCAGAGCAACATGTTTGAGTAATTCAGGCCTAAACAGGCAATATTATCCCCATCTATAGCCTCCAGAAGCCTGATCAGACACTTGATACCATGGGGTTTAGAATGACTGGATGTGATAAAATATATATTATGGATGCACCGATCTAGGAAGTTTGGGCCGATATGCTTCTTTGCTTCAGTTCAAAACTCAGCACTATGCTGTGCTGCATCACTATGGCTGCCACAAGACCGCAAAAATGCTACATGACCAACTCCCTCTGAAACGCATGCAGAAACAGCAATAAGATGGGGGCGAAAGATCCTCAATATCAGCTCGGTATTATTTATCGGACTGATACCGAAATGTTCAAAACTGCATCAAAAGGATCCTTTGTGATTGCACATTTTAATGTTGTGCACCTCTAACTATGCAGTGTATTAGCTTCATGCTAACAATGTTCCAACGGTTGAAAAATCTACAAAAATTATACATGGTAGTTTCATTGCGATGTTTCTTGACAAAAAAGCAAAAACAAAAAAAAAAAAAAAAATGAAGTTAATAAAAATCAAAAAGTAAAGTGTGCGATTGGTGATTATTGCACTGGACATCCAGTCGGCCATCTTGATATCTGAACTACACGTGTGAATTGGAGGAAAAATTACGCAATTTTGTTTTTAGAACAATTTGAACTTCTGTGACATGATTCTCTCCCTCTAAAAAACTGACCAATAAAATAACGCCAGTGCCTCATTGTGTTACATTAATCTGGTTTGCTGCTGCATAATCCACATCGAAATTAGAGCAGATTATTGATAACACAACTGACAACTTACTGTCTGTTTTTGTAGATACTTAAAAAAAAGATCAAAAAATTTCCTATTTGAGACACTTTTTCCTTCCTTTCTTAATGAGAATTAAAACTCTTAAAAATAGTAGAGTTTTGTCCACTTCGTTTGAAACGGTTGGAAAGTAATCTGCAGATTTTTATTTTTTTTTCTTTGGCTTTTCCCTTTCGCTCTCAGAGGAGCATAAGCTCAACATACCCCCGGGGTGAACTGGAGGTGTGGTAGCTGTGCTAATTGTGCGCTAAAAGTGTGCTGCTTTGACTTGCAGGAGGTCAAATCCAGTCCCGCCGCCGCCGCCCGGCTTCAGGTTCCCCGCCGCCGTTTAATGATTGCTGTTAAACTTTGAGCCGCGGCGAAGTGGAGTCACCCTTGACTTTTGAACCGGCAGCGATAAGCTAAAAAAAAATAAAAAAATTTCGCCCAGCCAAAGTTGCTCAACTCATATCGTCTCTCTCTCTCTCTTTCTCTCCCTCTCTCTTAGTTCAGCTCACTTTGCTGCTGCTTTGTTTACATAAGTGCAGCAGTTGTATTGCCAAAGTGTGGAGGAAGAATTAGATATAAAAAAAAAAAAAAAAAAAGAGGGAGGAGAAAAGGGAGAGTTTGCATGAATACAAGAATAGCTCAGCATGTCTGCGTTCGCTCCTGCAAAACAACGCTCTGTTATGATCCTTATCGCGCCGCTTGCATGTTCAGCCTCCCTTTATGGTCATCATGTCACACACCCCGTCCCCTCCCCCAAGGCTGCCCCCAAACTGTCACATGTGCTCCCATCTCCACCCACCCACACAGCCAAATGTCAATTTAGTGTTTCCCTTACATGGGGGTCATCTGTGATGCACTGCCGCTGCTTTGTCTTTGCAGCCCGAGTGTCACGAATGACGCATAATCTGTCATGCAGCAACACCTTTAATCAGAGGAGATTGCGAGAAGTACGTAAAATGCAAATACACCGGTGAAAACCTCAAGATTTTAAGCTGCCACGCACCTTTAAACTTTGGATATGTTCCAGAATCTGAGCTTCATGAATTGCTGCTGCTGTTTTGAAGCTTTCCTCTGCCAGAATGCTGATTTTAGCTGGTTCTGGTTCCCCTGTAAAAACTATACAGTTTTGAAAACTACACAGCTTTCACAGGGATTTAGTCGCTGGTTCACAGATTTGCATAGTTTTCTGTGGAAAAGATTTTTTTCTTAGACCACATCTAAAATATTAAAAAGAAAATGCTGCTTGGCAAGTTGAACTAATGAGGTGCAATGCTACCTTGTATGTCATCCAGTCTAGCAATGCCATCTATTTTCCTTGGTTCTGATTGGCTGTTCTCCAAGAGCAGTGCTAAGGAAGACTATAGATGCAAACTTTTGCATCTTTGGTTTCCACTGTGCGTACTAATACAACTTAAAAGGAGTAGGCTATTTGGATTTAAAGCTTTATCATATTTTGTAGTCTCATATCGGTAAATTTGTGCTGTTAGCACAGCTAGCATTACTAAAACCAGAGAACGTAGACCATTACCTTCACCCTGACTTGTATGACGCTACATAACTGAGATTAAAGACTTAAAAGTACAAGGAAGCAACAATGCTGCTGTATGTTAATCCTTCCTGTTAGCACCTGAAAGTGTTGCTCTCTCTCACAGCTGGAATGAGCTGCAGAAGTAGATGAACTTATCCTTAAAAACACGGCTTGAGTGTTTTTTTTCCTGTTATTTTGTTGGCGCAAAAGAGACAAATGGTGAGACAAAGTGAGCACCGAGAAGAGGTGGGAGGTCACTGTGTTATGTGTGGGAAACTGTTCGATGAACTAGAGAGCACAGTGTTTATTGATGGTGCAAAATGGGCTATTCATTGACAGCTCAGCAAGACTGACACTTCATTCTTAAATATTCTGCTGGAAATCTGCTTTTAGTTACTGTGCAACAAAACTCACACTGGACTGACACGACATGGGTTTCATTCAGTTTCATAAATTAAAAAGACAAATAAATGAATGTAAATGAAAATGGCTCGGATTTCTGTCTCGCCGCATTTTTTTTTCAATCGGTCTGTTACCTGTAGAAACAGGCAGTCTGCTTCCACGAGAACCTGTTTGCAGATGCGTTCAAAGATCTGCTCTTCGCAGGCCACACAGGCAGCGGAGAAGTAAACAGTCATCAATAAGTCCATCCTGCGAGTGCCCTAAAGCTACATCCTGTTGTTCAGTCATGTCTAGGACTCCCACTCTCTTAGAAAACGCATTAACTGAAGCTTCAAAGAAAGCAACCTGAGAGGCTCCGACTGTCTCCTTCTCTGAATACATTTTGTTTTCTCAAGGCCGGTCCGAGGCATGGAAATAATCCTCAAGTACTTGAACACTCTAGTTCGTTTGGGCTTGTTTATGCCATTGTGTTTTTTCCAAGTCAAAACGCTGTGCCTCGTGGCCTAATTGCTTGACTTTAAAACGGGAAAAGTAGCTTGCTAAACCGTGCTGAAACTTTTTAAAACCTGGCTATGCCTTGATTTCATACTAGCTTCGAGCGTTGGTGAAATGGTGAATGTATGTCGCAGGGTGAATGAAATCGCCTCGATGGATGTACCGACTCTACAAGATTCTTCCTTTTGCCAGAAAACAAAATTGCATTCATTTAAAAATTTGGCTTTGGTTTCCTTTTAGGAGGAATGATCATTCAATCTTATTCTGGATGGGTACAGTAGAGGAAGATTCTCTGCAGTTGTAGCTCGTTGACTTTGGATGATGTTTCTGATGATATGCAGTCAGGTGGAGTCGCTGAGATCTCTTGTTGTATGATTGACATCTAGGCCTAGCACTCCTGGTGGGATCTATTTCTCAGATACAGCTTAAAATCAATAGTTGAGAGTTGGGAAAGCATATCATAGGCTATTTTTGAAGGAAAATGCAGCTGAAAATCTGAAACTCTCTTCTTTTGCGTTTGCCGAAGTTTGTAACAACTGGTTTGAGATTGAACTTTTTCTGTGAGATCTGCACAGAAGCGTAATTTTGATAGCAGTTGTCGTTCGAATTCAGTCGACGGGAATGAGAACGGGCAATTTGAAGCTTACCTTGAAGAAGGTTTGTGAAATAGAAAAGTTTCTGAGTTAGCCTGATGTAATCTCATCGATATCTCCAAAGGCAACACTTGCATTTTTGTTGATCTCCACAGACTTTTCCCCCCCAGAAAACCTGCGAAGCCTGTCGGTAGGGGCGCTAGGGCAGTCTACCAGAGACCCGCAGAGTTTTTGTGTTTAAAAAAAAATGTTAAAAGTTACAGAGCCAGAGGCAAGTGTAGGGACGATGCAATTGGTGCACAATCCCTTGTGCTCAAGTTCAATGTGTCAACTATAAGCCTAGCTTAATCTATTCTTAGGGTCTCTGGTATACAAAAAAAACGCTATCTAAAATAAACAATGCTTAGCCTGGTGACCCGCCAGGCTTATAATATACTGGGGGAAACGCCGCACCATTATGTCGACTGAGGTAGTGTTGCTTTTGTTCTTAGCTTGGGACGATACTTGGTAGTGGATCAGAGTCCTGTTACTAGGCTACTGTCTAAGATTAATGTCCGTCACTGGAAATGTACCAACGTGGCTTACTGAACAATATTTTAGGCTTCATACAATAGTTTACTTTAAGAAATCTTACTCTGGAAGATTTCTGAGATTTACCGTAAAAGCTTGTAGTGTTCTCAAGCAAATTTTTTTGACGTTTCAAACTCATAAATATCCTCACATTTTCAATTAATTTTCTTCGATTTTTCAGCAGAAATGCTCTCCTTTTTCTTTTTTTTCTTTTTTTTTTCTTTTTTTTTCTACAGTGGTCTTGAGACGCCGCCGCACAGTGCCAAGCTTGGTCGCTGCTCACCCGAAAATGATTTAACTCAAATTAGTTTTTTTTTTTTTTTTGGTTTGCAACTTCCTTTGCAGCTTTCTCCTCTTTGGCTGTGCCCTGCACCCGGCGGTTGCTGCCCCTTAACTCTCCTGCGTGTCGCATATTATGATGACCAGCCTTCGTTTTCGTACCACTAAGAAGTCCCCCGTGAAGGGTTAAAAACTCCAGAGTGCATGAAACGACACGTACGGCACGTTTCAGCTTGGCCTCCAGTGAAAACTCGAGCCTTGTCTCCAAGTGTCTGTTAGCGGCAGCAGGTGGGGCTTCCTTAGAACCGGCGTCGTTCCTCACACCACGAAGGCAGCCTCGGGTGGCAAGAGTCTCGCTTCGCTCCGCGGGCCGTTCTGTTCGGTACCTCCGGATGCCTGCAGCAGCCTGCCTAATTGCACCCTCCTGCCTCCCCCACCCCTCTCTCCTCCCCCTCTCTCACCATCTGTTGACCTCATGTCATTCCGCCTTCCTTCACCACCGCTGCTCCCTTTTTCTCCCCCCACCTCCTTCCCTCCATGTCCAACCCCGTTGCTTGCAGTTTGCTCCAGCTACTCCCAACTTTTTTTTTTTTTTTCTCGTTCTCTCCCTCCTAAAATAGCTGGCGGGAGATAAAGAAAATAAATAAAGCCCAGGCGCCCTCTTTCAGGTTTGCCCTCGCGTCGAGTTAAGAGACGGGGACCGACCGAGAGAGTGGGCGGCCGTGTTCATAAGCGTGTGACTGGTTGTCTGTGCCTTCTTCTGATCTCTGCCAGTGGAGTCTGAAACCAACGCCTTCGAAAAGTTGGAGGGGGAAAAAAAAATTGTTTAAAGCCATATGCTTTGTAGAAATGAGAGTTTAGGGTTTTTTTTTTTTTCCCATCCTAAAAAAATGCCTGTGCTTATTTAATATACTTCAGAGTCTTTGAATCAAAGGCATAATGTGTGTGCGTGTGCGTGTGTGTGCGTGTGTGTGTGCGTGAATAAAGAAGGCAGAGATCAAGTACAGACCCCCGGCCCCCTTCCCCCATCCTTTAAGAAAATATAAGTCACATGACATTTTTTACTTGTGACTCATTGTCTCCGTTTCGCTCGTTTTTTTTTTTTTGTTTTGTTTTTTTTTCGTAATATGTTACTCCCCTTTCTTTACTTTGGCCATCTTTTCACCCACATTCCTTCGTCTGTTTTCATCTGCTCCTTTCTTTTCTTTCGTTCTCAGCCGTCCTCCCTCCGTTGCTCCCCCCTCTTCTACCAGCAGATTGATTCCAGATGTTGCTAAACTCATCCACCCCTCCTTCTCTCCCTCCTTGTGTTTTTCTTTCCTCCATAAACCCCTCCCTTCTTTTTTTTTGTTGCCTTTTTCTTTTCCTTTTTTCGCCGTGGAGCCTCCAGAGACTCTGCAATTTGATGGTTTGGGATGGTTTCGGCTGGCGTTTTCTGTGGCGCGGCGAGGCTTCCTCTCGCTTCTCATCGCCAGTGCGTCAAACGAACCCCCTCACGTTGACCGAGGAAGACGCATTCAGGGCCTTTTTGGTTAGCGGAAAGGAGTTAATTGGGGGTAAATGCAGAAGAAGCGCTGCAGATGGTTTAGAGCGTCTCTGGAAAACGTGCCTCGGGATTCGTAGATCCGAGGTTCTCGGGCCCTCGCGTCACCAGCGGTTCGTCCTCGGCTCAATGCGAGCCTGTGAAGGAGAGCTTTCCCCCCTGGGGACGAGGCACGAGGGGGAAATTGGTTCCAGATGAAACGGGAAGTGGAGGGAAAAGACAAAGAGAGAGCTGTTTCAGGCGGGGAAAAGGGAGGACGGGCCCCAACTCCCGCTTCTCTGACAGTCTGAGTTTACAGCTCGTATAACAAATGTTAGTTTTTGTTTATTTTTTTCCCCGTTTATTTCCTTCAAATGCGGCTCGTTTTATGAAAACCATCTTGTTTCTACTCTCCTTTGGCTTTCATCAAGCACACAACGTCCGCACACGTCTTTATTGGTCCATGCAATGGCACTACAGTGCCCTGTGGAATTCAGCACAATTGAACCTTTTAAAAATTTTTTTGTCAGACCAAAGTATCTAGTTGAGATTTTGTGAAAGTAGCCCCGAATTGTGAAATGTAAAGAGACATAAAAATCTGGTGAGAATATACGTTCAGGTACCTTTTGCTCTTCGCTCACGGAGCCACTCCCAATAAGTGGCTCCGGTCAAGTGAACCCTTCGAATGCATATGTGAACGCTACAAACAGGATGCAGACTGCAGTGCAGGGCATTTTGGGCAAATGCAACCAAAGCGAACATGCGTGTGTTTAGCACTAGCTAGAGAAATTGCTTGTGGTTTTCTGCCAAAGACAAAAGAGAAATCCCACAACTTCTAATGTCTGACATTAGACACGGGGCAGTGTGAAAGCGAACCGCAGCAGGTGAGAAAGCAACAAATGTTTCAAATTTGGTAAAGTCAAGTTTGTTTGTGTAGCACATCTCAGCAAGGAGGTAGTTCAAAGTGTTCTACACCGTAAAGTATCACTCAGTAGCCAACGATGAAACAAGCAATAAATGCTGCATTTTGTGAAATCCCATCATCAAAATCGTCAAACAAATAAACATCACATGTATTGATCAACGTTCCGGTTATTCTGAATCTAATGAACTCTAAAACAAATGGGTTCCAAGCCTGGATTCCAATGATGTCAATGTTTCAGCAAGTTTTCTGGTTTTCTGGGACTGAATGCTGCTTCTCCATGTTTGGTTCTGGTTCTGGAGATGGACCAGAACCAGAAGACCTGAGTGGCCTGCTAAGTTGATACCGTGGCGACAGGTCTGTCATGACCCAGTTGAACCAAGTCTACCGGACTGTCGGTTATGAAAACGCCATGAGGTCTGCAACACTCGCCATCTCGTCCGAACTTCATCTATTTTTACGAAGAAGAATGGTCAAAAGTGTATCTTCAAAGATGTTGGGGGGGAACCTTAAAGACTCTCAGCTTTAATTGGAGTGAACGTTTGTTTAACAAAGCTTTGACTCGTTGGGCCTCAGTTCTGTACAGATTCCTCTGCACGGCTCTGTCTGTACATCTGTGTTTCCCATTAGTCTCTCTGCCTCTGCCAGTCCCAGTTTTACAGAGAGCTCTTCTGGATTAATAGCCTTTTCTCCGTCTGTTTATATAAACTTTGTGTCATCACGGCCCTCCTTCTCATACACTTGGCCTTGATTGGCTGGCTGAAAGCAATTAGGAAGCGATTCCCGCAGCAGGCAGCTCGAGGTCGGGGCTAGGAGGTTAACTCTGTTGACAGTCCTCAGAGTCTGAATCTGCTGTTTTTTTTTGTTTTGGTTAGCGCAGCCCGCAAGCTCATGGATTTCAAATATTTCCTGATTAAATTTACCCAACGCTGGGGTGTATAGTTATTCTCAGACACGTTCGTGTTTTTTTCTGTTAAACCTCCAGGCCTTCCCCTCTCTCCCTCCTCCTCTTTGCTCAGCCAGACTCGCGCCTCGGCTCCTTTGCGAGCGCAGAGACATGAAACTCACCAGGCGGTCGTGTTTTCTCTGCAAGACGCACCAGTAGGCCCAGAGTCATCTCTCTCTCTCTCTCTCTCTCCCTCTCCATCTCCATCTCACCGCTGTCAAAATATCATCGTTTAGTTAACTTTCCCCATTGTTCCAGACCCAAACCCCCGACCCCAACGAACCGACTGCAGCGCCAAGGCAAACAATGGATCCTCTGGCCGAGTCAGAAACGGCACGGAGTAGGAAAATAAAAAGAGCAAGAGAGACAGAAATAATCTAATTAAAAGTAATTATAGAGCAATTAACCACAACAGTGGGTTTCTGAGTCGGGGTGTGGGGGTTGTCGGGGGGAACCCAGTGCTGCCGGTGGCTTCCGATTGGTTGGATCGGCTGGATCACAGTTCTTGGGAAAGTTGACTTGCTGTTCAGAGCTGGGTACTCAGTTTGGGTGTGAATGGTGCTTAACATAAACTTTTAGTGCTTTAAAGAACCTCTTGTTCCTTTTTTAGGGTGGAATAATTTCACAACAGCCAAGTTTGATGTTTACTGAAAATAAGAACTAGGTGCACACTTTTCGATTTATTCCCTAAAGTAATGCTTACACACTCAAACATAAGCACAGACCTCCAGAAACATTTGGACGAATGTCCTTCAGCAAGTTGCAGAGAAACCACACACTTCTCTCTGCCTAGCTGACCAATTGAAAGCAAGCTAGCTCGCTTTTAAATTTTTTTTTAAGTTTCCTTAAACTTGATGTTTACCCATTTCCAAACCAGAATAGTTGTGTGCTTGGAATCATTGTCCTATTAGAATTGAAAGACGCCGTTTAAAATTGGAGTTTAAGCGTTTTTGTCTGTTTTCTCTGTGTAGTTTATTTAATTGTTGACTTTAAAGGACTCTGTTTATCAGAATTGGTTGGCCTCATTAAAACTGGTCAAATATTGAGCCAGAATTTTCCCTGACCGTTGTTGATTACTCCAAAAAAGTGGGACAATGTGCAGGTAAAGACATATATATATATATATATATATATATGAACTTTGATTTCTAATTTAGAAACTTTGTGAGTTGGAGGACATCGAACAAATTCATTCGCAAAGGTCAAAAATCTCCAAAGTTGTTTGTTGGATAATAAAACCGTAGAAAAACAGCCGTTAAAATGCATCTTTAAAATCCCCAAATTGACGGGGATTGCCCATAATGTTGAACTTTCAGTAGCAATGATGTAACGGTGCGTTTTCGTTATTTATTTATTTTTGCCTTTAGCGAACGTTTTGAGTTTTGCGCCGTCGCGCTGCTTTTCCACTCATTTGCAGAAGCCTAGCAACTTAACGCCGCTCTCATCCCTCCTGTTGTCTCTTTTCAGAACAATGAGCCTTTAAACCCCGGTTTCCATGGATACGCACCTCACAGTCAGGTAAGAGATTATTATTTGCTTGCAAATCTCAGCAACAATAAACTTCGAGAATCCTTGACTCAGTCGAACGCCGTCGGTTTCATCATCCGGCTGCTTTGAAAGCTGGGAAAAAGCAAAAAAAAAAAAAGAGGCAGAACAGACGTCACGTCTGCTGCAGTTATGCTTTTACCGCTTTGTCATTGGATGCTCGAGGTTGCTGGAAAAAATGTGTGCATCTCTGTTTATACTCGGGGGTACTATAAAAAAAAAAAAAAAAAAAGGATTTGTATGTTAACAGATTTATTCAGTTTTAGCTTTTTTTTTTTTTTTTTTTTTTCCCCCCCAGCTCATATCATCAAACGAAATCTATTATTGGATTAAAAAAAAAAGGGGCCAACCTGGACAGCAACATTAAATTTGTTTTCTAAAATGAAGCCCTTTAAAAACATATAAGTTGATGACGGATCGTAAATTTTGTCGCGGCAGGACTATTTAATCTTGTAGTTTATTTTCTCTCGTGGGACTTTGTCAGGCAATTTACCCTTGCTGGGGTTATTTTAGTTTTTTTTCATCTACCACGAATGAGCGCGAGTTTATCGTCAATTGGCTGGATGACGTTCGGTTTCGCTGCTGCCACTTCAGTTGACAACTCGAACGAAGCGCATTTTGTGCAGAAAAAAAATAAATAAATAAATAAAACCAGCCTCTTTGGGATTTAAGACCGTAGAGAGTCGTATGCGGTGCGAGAAGCACGACGCCGCCACAAACAGACCCCAGAAACGTCGCCGTTTTTGCTACGATTGATTGTCATGCAGCAGGATCCCCCAATCATCCTCCTGTATTTATAGTTTTTTTTTTTTTGGTCGTAAATTTTATTCAAGCCGCCATTAAAAAGATCTTTGTGGAAAATATTCCCTAGACTGAAAGGAAGGTGTTTATCCTAATATTTGACGTAAAACTAATAGCATTTCAGAGGGGAAAAAAAAAACATGTTGACAGCCAAAGACGGTGGTGTGATGGTCTGGTGCTACTTTATTACTACAAATTGCCATTACTAATGGAAACATAAATTTTGTTCTGTAGCAGAAAATTTTGATTTCGGATCTTGGGCCACAAGTTTGTAAGTCTCCAGGAAATGGATAAAATCATGAACTGGATGTTTTATTTCCTCATCTTATTTCGACATGATCATATAATCAGTTTTAACATCTAAAACTTTCACAAAGCACATGTTCAAAGGCCTGTGTAAAAAAAAAAATACTTTTGCCTCTTTTCCTTGTCTTGATTTCACGCAGCAATTTCATTTTGGAAGATCGGTAAACGTCCTCGTTCCTCCCTGCCGCCCCGCCTCGTTTGTCCCGCCTGCCAGACCGGAGACGCGCCTCGTTAACGTCGACGGTGTTTGCGACTCGGAACGCGACCGCGAACGCTGAATGGAAAGCGGAGCCGCTTGTGACTAAGCTTCCCTTTCAAACACTCGAACCTCGGAAAGTGGGGCGAAATTATCCCATCGGCGGCTCGGAGCCGCGCTCCGAACTCGTGCTGGTGGAGGCGGCGGGGTCGGGGGAGGCTTTTCACACGGATGTTCCCGTCCTTTCACTCCTCGGCTCCCCTCTCATCCTTTTTCTCTCCGTTTCTCTCCACGCGCATTGCTCTTGGTAATCACTGCCTTATGTGCGCAGAGGAGAGGAAGAGGAGTCGAGTATTTTGTTATCTGCCTTGCAGCAGCAGCAGCAGCAGCAGCACACACTCAGCGGCTCAAACCGTCTCAGGACTCTTGTGTGTGTGTGTTTAGTTATTCTAATGTGGTTTTGAGTGCTGCAATATGTGAGTATTTGTGCTCATGTCTGTGTGTGTGTGTGTCTGCAGTCTGTGTTTGGGATGTGCAGCTCTCTGGCAGTGCCACAGGAGGGGGATATTGGTCTGTGTGCCTGTACGCCCCCCCCACTTCCCTCCTCTCCACACAAGATGGAAGATCCTCCCAAACCTTAGCTCTGTCTTCAGTATCCTCTTCTCTTTTCCTCTCCTATTCGTTTTTGTTTTTAGAAATACAGTTCAAAAGCATAAGGTTTAGAAGCTGATTTTTATTTAGATTCCTTGTTCCTGTCCCCGCTGACCAACAGTTCAGTTATTTTTAGTTGGATGCTCAGTTGACGTTGCGTTGAAGACAAAAAGACGACGACGGGTCGGAGCTGGGAGAGACACAGGAGCGAGTTATTTAAAGTAGAGCTTTACAAATCTGTTCAGTCTTTTGATATTGTGTCACTTTATAACCAAAATGTGGGTTTTTATTGTTATAGAAATAAAATTCCTTAACGCTGACTTCCCTGAATAAAATAAAGTCCAACCAATGGCATGAACTCGCCATCCCTTTGCTCAAATATGGTGTTGGCAGCATCAGGCTGTGGGAATGCTTTTTTTTTTTTCAGAATTGATAGAAATGCAATTGAGACGTTACCGCTTTACAATTCGACTCGTCATGCAGATGGCTGATACTTGGTATATAGAGAATTGATCTATGAATACTTTATAAATCATTAATACCTGCTTATTATGCATTAATTAAAGGGGAGAGAGAGACTACATGCTCACAAAATTGCATTTACAAGTGCTTGCGGTGTTTAATGTAGATGCGGTGTTTAGATAATTAGATAAAATTATGCAGGTGAACACATTTACCTCACTATTTGGCAAGAAACCAGTCGAGTTTTGTCACGACCTTTAAAAAGTCTGACTGATTCAGACTTGGACCAAAACCAGAAAGTCGCAAATTGACGTGAAGACGTGTAAATCCGATCGAGCCGAACCCCAGGAGACTTTCAGATTCAAAACGAGGCTCTGCAAAGTCCGAGCGCAGAAGGGCACCGAATAAAAACACGCACCACAGTTTTCCAGACTTTTATTTATTTATTTTTTTTGTTGCCAAAAACCCTTAAAAACCATGACTCATTCTCCCTCCACTTCATAATTAAACACATTATGTTGGTCACATAAAACCTCAAAAGCACATTTTCGGTTTGTTGCAAAGCGCTAAAAACGCACCAACAAAGCACCTGGAGCTTCATCTGCTCGCGAAACGAGCACCCAGCCGGACGACCCCGGCCAATCCGAGGCGTATGCAGAACTCCGTTAGTCATCTTTCACATTGAGAACCGACGCACACTTCTGGAATTGCGCTATAAATGATTTAGAAAGTAACTCCTGTTAATATATTCTGCCCCCCTCCCCGCCCCCCGAGCACGCTGGGTGCCGGTTATCATGCAAATGGAGTTAGCCGAGCCTAGCTTGGGAAGATCGGGCCTCTCGCGCCGCGGCGGCGGCAGTACATTTGTCTTCGTCGAGCTCCTGTCCTTTAATATGTCTGCTTGTTTGAACTGCCTGCAGGTCTGCCTGTGTCAATATCAAAGTGTTAAACGGTGACAAGCTTGTGTGGGTCCCTGCTGCTTGCCTCTCTGCGTGTTATGCATTCACTTAGGCGGCTCATTGCAACGTTTTATGATTTGAAGTCATTACTGTTGCAGTGCTTTAAAAAGTATGTTGATTTGACCTCAGAATGGTCAACGTCGTAGGGCTTATGTGCACAAAATTTTCCCCCTTGGAGATTTGTTTTGATGTGAAACTCTTGGCCGATACCCGATGTTAGTATTGCCGTCGATAACCGATACGCGCTGATATACACACATCTCCCTACCCTGAGGAAACAATCGCACTTCTCAGCTTCAGTTAAACACCCCGCCGCCCCATGATGCATCACTATCACATGACCAACCCCCCGACATAAACAGTAACAAAACAGAAATAAATATCAGTTATTAATATCGACCAACTTTTACTTACCGGACCAATACCTCTTGGTAAAAAAAAAACCCCATATTGTTATACCAATGTGCAGCTACATCACGAATCCCTATTTTTTTGCTTTAGTCACCTATCAGACAAATTTTAATGTTAAAGATAATCTGCATACATTAAAAAAAAAAGGCGGCTTTCAATGGACCAAAACTATCCAGACTCACCTGATCCAATGCTGAAAAGAATAATAATAAAACAAATACTCCCTGAACCTGATAGCTGGTTGTGCTGCTGTTGCAAAAGCAACTGCTTTCAAATGTTTGTAACAACTTACACTGTGGAGGAATTTTGGCCCTCTTTTCTTTGCGTAATTATTTTATGCCAACTGTCTTGGAGGATTTTCAAGCACGCGAAGTCTGTTTAAGGTCATATCACAGTGTCTCACTCTTATTTAAGCTCGGACTTTGACTAGGGCACATAGAAACTTTTGTTTTGTTTTTTTGAAGTTGACTCTGAGGTGTGCTTTTTGATCATTGTCCGACCGCATAACCCAAGTCTGCTTCAGCCTAAGGTCACAAACCGATGTTCGGACACTTCCTTCTACGCACAGAACCAAGTTGGTCCAAATAACTCGTTTCCCTTTATCTTTATTAACTCTTAATCAGAACATTTCACCTTGTGTCTACTAACTTTTCGTCTTGTAGCCTAATTGGTTTGAGGATCTGAAATATGTGGACAAAGTCCGAAGCTGTAATGGGGAAATGTTTGCGTTCTTCGCTCTGATTGGCTGGTGGTCGTAGCCTTTGTTTTGCCAGCCAAGGTGCACCAGCCTGAATCCAATCAAAAGCACATCTGTGTGTACACTGTACGCCATGTGTTTATTGCTGCGTCCAGCCTGTGGACTTAATCCCAGGATCATCCCCCCCGTTCATCCTCTCATCCTTCTCACTTACAGCCCTAATCCCGTCATCCCTCGCTCTTTCTCTCCACCCAGCCCTTTATCCACTTATCTCCCTATCCCGTGATCTCTCGCTCTCATCCACTGCATCCTTGCTCCAGTCCGGCTAACTTTTAAAAAAATAAAAATTAACCCCTCTACATCTCACGCTTTCCCTTCCCTTTCATCCCTCCGGACTCAGTTTCTAGCCAGACTCAGCAGATGCCTGAATGCTTGGCATCAGGGCTTTTTTTTGTTTTTTTTCTGTTTTTTTTTCTTTTCTCTCTCCGCAGAGTTCAGTCCCTCCCATATGAAAGTGCAGCGCAAGGAACTGCACTCCCATCTCTGCAAATTAAGCGCCTCCTAACAATGCAGCGTTGGAAAGTGGCTGAACAGAGCCAGAAGGGGGTGAAATAAAGGCGCAATGCAGCGAAATACAGATTCACGTTCAGCTTGGAAGCTCCAGGTTCTGGAATTGGAGCTCAGTTGGACAGCTGCAGGAGAGAGAAAGAGAGGGAGAGATGGTGATCTAGGAGCCTACCCACGCAGCTTAGCTACTCTTCTGGCCTACCTACCACTGCTTTTTTGCAGCTGACAGCCTGCCATGCAATAAATAAATCATCATCAAAAAAAAAAAAAAAAAGCTGCAATGCAGTGGGGGTTCCATTCTGTTCTCTCAGGCAGCCACTGCGTGGATGGAAGGCAACATCTTCTTCCTTTCCCGTTTCTTCTCCCCGCAGAGGCTTGAAGAGGCACCAACAACAGCGTTCTGACTCCATCCGGAGACGGGGGGGTTTAGGTGGCTGCATGCGGGGATGGATGCTTTGATGGATAGGAGGCACTGAGACGGAAAGGGAGGGAAAGTTTTTAAAAAGAGGGGCGGGAACAAGAGGGAGGCAAAAAGGGGGAAGCAGCAAGACGTGTAACGCGAGCATGTGAATGACAGCCTCGGAGCGAAGAGGAGAGAGAGACAGAGAGAGAGAGGAGGAGAGAAGAGACTCAGGCTGGCAGGAGGAGAGAGACGGAAAGGCCCAAGGGGGATCAGAGCGGCCGGGCCGCCGAGACGAGGAGAAGAGAGGTTGAGAGTGACAGGCAGACGGAGCTTGCGCGCCGGAGAGGTGGGAAGAAGGGACGCCGGTTTAAGACGAAGGGGGAGCAGGGGAGGTGGAGAGTGAACTAGGGAGAATTTAAACGTGTGAGACAGACGTGGACTGAAGCCATCTTCAGCTGATGGTCCTGGGGCACAGGCGCAGGAGAGGTGGAGGAATACGAGGAGGAGGAGAAGAGACACAAAGGGAAGGAGAGGGAGGAAGCGCCGGGATAGTGGAGAGCTGGTCAGCGGTTGTTCCTGTAGATCAGACGATGATGGGGCTGTACTACCCAGCTCTGCTCCCGGTAAGTTCACTCCTTCGGCAGAGCATGTTTTCGTAAACTACCTCGCGCACGTGTCCGTCGATGCAAGGCTGAGCGGCAGAGACGCTAACGGTTATTTCCTCTCGAGTTTGGTTTGGCTTCGTGTTGAGCTAATTGGCTGTACTGTTTATGGTACTGCCCCGCTCTGCTTTGCTGTGTCTTGGCCCAGGTGAGGCCTCTGTCAGATAGTTGGCAGAGTTTCAGACCAACAGCAGGGCTTGTCCCTGCAGCTCTGCTGTTCTCTCCTTGTATAACACCCTGCAACCGATTATTGCTGATTGCTTTGCTTGTTTTGCTATAGTTCAGGATGCAGCGTTCAGAATTTTGCAGTCAGTTTGTGACACTTTTTTTTGTAAAGCATTGACCTGCCTATGAAGGTTTTAACTGATTGAGATTTATCTGTAAGAACTATCACTTTGGAAGAAATCTGAATGGAACAAAATGTTTTTGTAGCTTTCTTGCTGAGTGGTCGTTTATGTTGGAATGCTGTGTCACATCAGTCACAGTAAAGCAGCGACTAATTTACCTTTAGCATAATGAATTGATGGTCACAGTGGATCCCAAGAATCAAGGACCATTACTGTCCACAAATAGCTTGACTCTGAAAATACTTCCAACCCCCATCTAAAGACACTTAGAAATGTTTATTTTAATTCTTAAAACACCAAATATACTTTAAACACACAGAGTGGAAACCATCTTGGCACTAACATAGAAGCTACCACGTATTGTCTTTCTTTCTCTGGTCTTGGGGATACAGCTAATCAGCTCCAAGGAAACTGAACGACACTCCTGAATTGGCTGCTTTGCCAATGCCAACCAGTGACATATCATGTAGCATTGGGCCTGGGTATTTCAACTTTCCAAGCTTAAATCTATATCTTAAATGTTAAAGATGTGATTTGAAACATTTGTGACTAGTGTAGTTTCTGCAAATAATTTGGAGAAACTATCAAATTTGGAGAATACCAAACAGCGAATAAGCGGGGATCCACTGCCGTCACTGGACCTAGTATTGCTAAAACATCCTCTTAACCGTGTTTGTAGCAGCTTGTTTTAGCCATTAGCACGGTAGGCAGACATAGTATAGCTAGCTAAACTTAAGACGCCGTGTGCTGTGTATGTAATGCAAAAAAAACAACAACAAACATTTCCGAATCTAGCATCTTCCGTGACGCATCAAAGGGATAAAACTGACCAGCTTTGTAGTTAATTCAGATTTCCTACTAGCTGCTCACGATCTTTCTCATTCTCTTGAAAACCAGAATGAACCCCCAACATGTCGTGGCATGTTGAAACATACAGTTTCTTGCCGTCTGCTTTGACTGCCCCAGAACGTATTTCAAAAGTAGTCGTCTTGCCTGAGAAATGGCGTCCCACCTTAAAGAGTGATGCGAGCAGCTGGTGTGGCGCATTCAGTGACTGGAAAAATATTGGATTTTTGAGCGTCACCTCTCAGCAAGCTGAAAACTGGCCACGTCCTGTTCATTACGCCTTCCAAGTTCTTGTTTTTGTTTGGTCTTTTCCGGTTTTATTGCAATATAAATCATGTTCGTGTTGGGTCGCTGCAGTGGAGGCGAAACCAGGGCAAGAACTGCATATCTGCATTGAGCTGGCAGGGTAAAAACACTGTATTGCACTAAAACCGAACTCAAAATACCAGATTGTAATGCAGTCGATGTTGCGTACTGGGGGTGTTCTCAGCATATGGTGGGTGTGTCTGTGCTACTTTAGCTGAGAGACAGCCTGAGGATGAGAGCTGCGTTCTGGCCCTGTTGTAGCACGTCCCGCTCTCCACTCGTGGTTTCCTCTGGGCCCGAGGGCGGGCGGCTGTTGGGATCGCAATGGAGATGGTAGAAGAGGGGAATGCGCACGGACGCGAGGTAGCGACAGCTGAAAACCGCATGTGTTGACACGCACGTTTACATTCGGGTACTGCAGGCTTCCTCTGTGCTGACTGCACACAGTGTCACGTTGTGTTTCGCACGCTTGTGTTTGTGTGCGCCACATCATGTCGAGGAGAGGCGAAGGTTTTGTCCAGCATTTTTTTTTTCTTTTTTTTTTTTTTTTTTTTTTTTTTACCGTCGTCATCCAAGCTGTCCGACCAGCTTAAACTTCATCTGTACACTGGATCGAGAGAGGCAGGTACTGAGGCACGCTGGTTTCTGTGCACAGAAATGTCACTATTAAAGAACTTTACTCCAACATTTACACCGATCTTTGATTTAAGCCCGATTTTCAGCCAATCAACAGAATGTATCTGATTTTTTTTTTTTTTTTTTTTTTTTTTTGTGCCTTTCCTGCCCTCATTGGTCATTAACAATTCAATCTACAGAAAGAAACGACGTCACACTGCGTGCGAGCTGGTGAAACAAGAGTTTTGCTAAGGCTGTGACAAGATCTAGCCACGTGAAAGCACCAGGATATTTTTCTCCAATCTTAAAGTTGTTTCCCAAAGTGTTGTCTTGGAGCTGTCAGCTTGTGTCTTCCTCTAGTGAGGGAAAGGCAAGCAGCTATCTAGAACCCCAGAGGGAAATGTACTGGCTTGACAGTTAAACCCAAAACCACTCATGCTGTAACCCTGGCAAAGACTAAGTCTGACGTAATCTTTTAATATTACCGACACATTTCATCCGATGGAAGTTGTTGTAACATATTGAAGTGGCCCAGCCAATCCTGACTAGAGAATCTCTTTAACAAAAATAAACCTTTCACCAGGTCAGGTCTGCACATGTGCGTTTAACAAAAATCCCCCAAATGTTGCCAACTTCATGACTTTGTCACTGTATTTAGCGACATTTAAGACAAAATAACTCTTTATCGGCCGGGATCGAAATCGGCAGGTTTTTTGAAAGCTGGGTGATGGACCAGAAAACTGCACCCGTATTCAGTATTAAAGACCATTTAAAATTGATGAAATCTTTCACTCATTAGTAAAACCACAAGGGTGCATATTCAAGTTGTTTTTTAGACTTTTGGACCATCTTAGCGTTACACATGTGGCATAAACCCATGACACAAACCAAAAGTTAAATACTGATTACAGTTTCTTTACAACTCAGGTTGTGATTTGTGGAACCTCAATCTGCGTACCCAAACGTAACGAGCTTTGATTTTCCCACAAATAACGCTTTTGTGACCCGGAAACATCGGCGTTTGGATCATACCTTAAATCTTAAGGGTTCCTAAAGCCAGCCGACATTCCGAAGTCCCGTTGACAGCGAGTGCTCCGACAGTAACGGCTTCCACACTGAAGGGTGGCGGTGTCGCTTGTGTACCCCAGCTGTGTTGCATTAGCTGACGGGAAAAGGATTTGAATTTTGACATCACATCAGTGCTGGCCGAGATCCGGCGTGTGTTTTAGTTGGAACTTTTGTTCCGACTCGAGTGCCTCGTCAGCGATCCTGCAGTTGGAGGTCGACGTTCAGTTGTAAAGCTATACTAAACATAGAGTGTTGCGTAAGTATTGCACAAACACCTCTTCATCCTTATACACCACTTATGCGTTTTTATACATTCATCAGCGCACATACTGGTCTATCCTCGCAATTTAAACGCCTCTCTTGCAGAACAGTTTTCTTCCCTCTGTTTTTCTTCTGCCCTTGTTTGTGTCTCCGGTTTTGTTTTTTTCGATATCCCTGCGAGCATGTGCAGCTCTAAGCGAAGCACATTATTCATCTCCGACGAGAATGACGGCAAATGGAGGATGGCCCTCGTAATGAGGGGTAGAGGGGGGAGCTCCGCGTGGGAATGCACTGTGAAGGTGACACTCCACCAGCCACGCCGCTTCTCCGCAAATTTCCTCCCTCTATTTTTGGCAGCTCGTCTCCAGAAGGTTTGGAGACGACCAGAGTTATTTAGAGAACAGAAGTAACCGTGAAGTAATCTTATCTGCGGAAGATTGAAGTCGCAGTTTTACCAGTTGCGTTGGGGGTTGAGAAATAAATAAATAAATAAAAGAGCAAATAAAAAGAACATTTCATGATTCACTGCTTTTTATGAGAAAGGTTGAAGCCTTCAGACTTCACTCTGGTATCCTGCTTTGTCTGGAAAAAGTATTTTCCCCGTCTGCATTAGTATGGAAAGATGACAGAGAATGAAGTGATATTTCTTTCCAGACTTCGTTCCCAATTCATTTCATTGTCAAAGGATTGTCCATTCGACCATCTATTCATACTTCTGTTTGTCATCAGTTCATCCATCCATCCATCCATCCATCCATCCATCCATCCATCCATCCATCCACGTACACATCCATCCAGCCGTCCGTCCATCTATCTTTCGTGTTTATGAATAATTTATTAGTCGTCTTTTAATTCATTATTTTCCTTCCATTATCACCCACCCATTCGTCTGTCCTTCTGTCCCACCTTTTTTTCTTCCTTTCCTCTTTCCATCCTCTCTCCCTCTTTTCTTCCCTTCATTCTCTTTTTCTGTCTTCTTTCTTTCTCTCTCTCCATCTTTCTTCTCAGACGTAAGAATGAATATGTTACATTAACCGTTGACAAATTAATGTTGACCAGAAGTTAATCTAAATGCACACCAGATTTTTTTTTTAATGAAAAAAAAATCATTAAAAAATGATTGTGGAACAGTTTAAAAATCATATGTCTTCCTTCCTTTTGACAAATATTGAAAACATTGAGCTGGTCTTTCCTAATTGACACTGAAGCGACGCAACATTCAGACATTTCAAGACCCGACCGCTGTAAAAATATCGCCCACACACGTATTTGTCTTTTGTGTCATGTGAAGTCAGAAAGTTCACATGAAGGACGCACGGCCATTCTCTGGTCTCATCAGACCGGTGGATGTAACTTTGTGCTCCCCGTCCGTCCCTGCTGGGCTGTAATGGCTACCTGCCCCGCTGTCGGCACATATCAGGCTGATGCCAGCAAACACAAACTGCAGGTAGCACATGAATTAGACAGCACCGCTCTGAAGGCTGACCCTGGATGTCCATATATTGGCAGCGACCATCTAAACGTGGACGTGCCAAGTTTAAAAAAAAAAAAAAAAAAATGAAGAAATCGCAAGTAGACCAAAAACCTCCAGTCTGAGCTCATGCTTTTTCCTTTTTGAAAATGAGAAAATACATTAAAAAAAATAACCCCTCTCATGGAGATCTAGATTTCTGAGCCAGCTGTGCTGCACATTTGTCAAAGTGACAAATCAGTTTAGTCAGAGATCTAATCAGGAGCACTTAATGCCGAGCCAAATCATCTACCTACCACACCGGACAGAGTCACAGGATGAGATTAATGGCATTCGTACCGTCTGACCCTGCAAGTCCCAGTTAAAGCAGAGCTGTCTGCACCGCTGGCCTAATGTAGTGTGTGAAGCCTCTCCACCTCTGGCTTAACCGCTTCCCTGCCGTCCGACCTTAGCGGCGCTCTGAGCGCCCGCCGTCTCCTCACCTCCGACTGTGTGCAGTCGGAGGTGAGGTGTGAAAGTCCCTCCACGTGTCGCCTCGCCTCGCCTCACACCGCGCGTCGATGTGGAACACGGAGGTGTGTCCGAACGACCCAGCAGCATGTCTGGAACATCTGAAAACCGTAGAGGAGCGACCAGGGCCGGGTTTACAAGGATTAAGGCCCCTGGGCTGGAGACAGATTTGGTATCTGCTGCAGAAAAGTTTCTTCTACTAATGCAAATTGCAATACATTCATGGGTAGTGACGTACATGAATTGATGTACTGACTTAGGACATACCCTGATCTGTAGCTCCATGCTGTCTCCCTCCTAACCCCTACATAAATTCATAATTTTTAAATACTTATGTGTTGTTTATAAGCCTGTCACAATGACGGATTTTCTGACATAATGAATTGTCCCGGATGCTATTGCGATAAACGATATTGTCGTTTTGAGACTATTTTCGTGGAACATAAGGGTAATGGCATAATGATGCAATAACACATTCCCAATGCTCATTTAACTTACTTAAATTCTGATTAGCATTTAACACTGGAACTGGAAGACGTCCTCAATATCCGAAATAAATAAACAAAACAGAATTAACAAATGAAATGCATTTTTAAGTGTATGCAGACAAAATTGTCCACCTAGTTTAGGCTGAAGCACCAGACTGAAGACTTTTGTCGTCCAGTTTTTGGCAGAAAGAAAGGAATGAGAAAAGAGGGAAAAACAAAATCAATAAATCATGTAAGTGGAAACCATCCCAATTTTGACCGATGCCGGTTTTTATTTGTTTTTTTTAAGTCTGAAAAGTCACTAAATAAAAGCTACAAAGTCGCTAAGTTGATAACTGCTCATTTTCAGACCTTTGCAGAGGCAAAAAAGATCTGTGTACAAGATTGGTTTCAGACACAAGTATTGGCCAAAGTTAAGGAAACTGGAGTCGATTTATTGCCGCGTCTCTAATTGACGCATCAATTAATATTAACCTGATTCTTTTATTTGGACAACCTGTTTTCTGTCCATCCAAACAATTTGGTAGCTTCATATATAAAGCCTGACCACTCTCGATTTGTCTACCCATAATTTATATTAAACTTTCCTTTTTATACTTTAGAATATCTTGGACTAATTGTTCAATACATTATCCTATTTAACAAAAAGCCTCAGCTGTCACAGGTAAAGACAGAAACAGGATAATCTAAATATCGGCACAGGCTTGTATTTTCAGGCTTCGTTGCCCAGGGCGGCATAAAGAAAAGCCCCGTCCCTCTGATTATGATAACGACGCCGACGCTGACGTCGTTATCATAACTGTCAATAACCAATGAGCCGCGTGTCGCAGAGCTCAGCAGGCCGACAGGCGACGGCGGCCGGTTTGTTTGAGTCACGAGGTTCCGGTCTCGCGCGCCACGGCAGAGCGTCTCCGATTCACACGTAAGCTCTGCGCTTCTTTCGGTCGGGTTTCCGAGCTCTGACAAAATCTTAAATTAAAAAAAAAAAAGAAAGAAAGAAAAAAAAGTCCCGGAGGCTTTGTGAAGCCTGTGTGTGAGACCATGTGAATCTGCGGGACTCCTGGGGGGTCCCAGGAAGTTATTAGTTGTCGCCAGTGGGAGAACACAAGACTTGAAATGAGCAGTTCTAATGAGAACAAATGCGGGTCTGCGGGGGCCGCTGCGTGCGACTAAATGTACTGTAAAGCTCAGGCTCAGAACCCTGACTCTGCGTTTTTGGCTTTTCATTGTTCAGTGTATTGTAGGGAAAGTTTTATTTTATTTTTTATTATACCATCTGTGCCATGCTGCTGTAAAACTACATAAAATATGTTTACAGTGCCTCACAAAAGCGTTCACGCCTCTTGGAGTCATTTGGGATTCGTTGGGGGAAACTACCGCAAAGTTTAATGTGCTTTATTTGGATTTATGGCAGACTAACATAAAAAAGTTAGGAAGTGGAAAAGAGAAGATTTTAAAATCTGCAGTTCTTTATCGGTGCCCACCAGCTCGGCACATCCAGAGAATGAAATGTTTCCTTATCCTCCACAGGAAATGATCTCCAGCTCCATCAGATGAGACGTAAACATGACTTCAAGTTTTGCCTCAGATTTCCAATTGGATTCCTGTCAATTAGTCGTTGCAGCATCAATGTGTGCAATAGTCGCTTGGATTCAAGATTTAATGGATGATTATATTTCAAGTGACGTAGATTTACTTTCTGCATACAGATCGGATCTTTGACCATTTTCTTTCTTTTTTTTTTTCTGTCGTTTGTTGTTTTATTTGTTTGTTCATTCTTTTGTTTTTGTTCATTCATTCGTTCTTTTTGTTTCATTTGTTTGCTTGTTTATTAGTTCTTTCGTTAATCCTTTTGTTAGTTTTTTCCTTTTGCATTTGTTCTTTAGTTTGTTTCATTTGTTCAATTGTTTGTTCTTTTCTTTCTTTTTCTTTTTGTTTTTTGTCTTTTCACTCTTTGTGTATTTTCTTCCTGTCTGTTTCTTTCTTTCTTTCTCTCTTTCTTTCTTTCTCTCTTTCTTTCTGCTCAGATGAGATCAGAGGTGAATGTAAATGCACACCACACTTGTCTAATTTGTATTCATTTATTTTATGTGTAAAGCATTTTTTTTTTTTTTTAAATCATAAGTTTTCCTTCCTTTTGACAAATATTCACTGCATTATGTTGGTCTGTACTATACACTACGGTTTATGGTTCAATCACGACAAACCTCAGAGGGTATGTATGGCTTTTCCAAACACTGACAGACATATCTCATTAATAAAGTTGGCTCATTTTGAATGGAACAAATGGTGGGGCGAAAGGCCCACACGTCCACGACCATATAAGGTCATAGGCTGTGGCCTGTCCTTTGATGGACATCGCGGTGCAGACAGAAGCTCTGAGCTGTGATGGTGTCTGCTGGTGGTTTACAGGAGAAATTACCGCCTGGGTTTCGTCAAGCAAAGGGAGTCGAGGTGGCTGGGAGGGGGGTAAGGGGGAGTCCTGGGGGGTTTTGTTAGGAAGATGGGAGATGGGAGGCAAACGGCACTTACTGGAACCGCAGAGAAAGAAACGAGACGGCTCGCAGGACCCGAACCTATAAGTAGAGCGGCTCTCTCTCTGCAGACGGCAGTCGGTTCCACTAGTCTAATTATCATGTATTACTGTGATTGATGAGCTTCAGCAGCTTCACTACGTGGCTGTCAGTTCTGTCTGCGCTTTAGGAGGCTGCAGTTGGAGGCGAGAAGGCCCCCCTGCCCCCACCTCGCCTTCGCTCTGTGTGTACGGAAAGCCATATGGTGTCACAGGTAGCTCAGCTGCTGCGCATTTCTGTGTGTGCATGAGTGGAGTGCTTTAATGAATGTGCTTTCCCCTCTGATTTATTTTATGTTTCTTTTTGGGGTTTTTTTTTTTTTTTTTTTACTTTTTGTTACGCCCGGGTCGTGTTGCCAGAAAACAACCTTTCGCCTGACAACGTGATCTTCTCTGTCACATCGGCTCAGCTTGATTTTCGTGCCGTCTGCTTAAATCACATCTCGGAGTGTCAGAATTCACAGTGGAAAGTTTTTGTTGTTGATGTTTTCAGGCCAGCTATAACTCCAAAAAGGAATTCCTCATCATTTCCTATATGGCCCCACTCTTAGGCCTCACTTTTATTATTCCCACCATACTTCTTTTTTTCTTGTTTCCATTTTCTCCCCCTCTCTGTTGGACCATATGATCGTGCCATGTGGAAGCGAGCAGCTCCTTAGTCAGCAACTGCTGTGCTGATTTCAGTCTGTCTCATTATTATTATTCTTATTATTATTACGCCTTTAGGCTATTTTGTATTTTTGAGTGTTGAGGGATTAAGATATTTTCGCATTAAAAAAAAAATCTGTGGCTCAACGATACGGTGCCTACAGAGATTTCTGGTGTTACATTTTCTCTGAAATTTCTACAATTAAACCAACACAGACTTTTGTCTAAATATAATTAGGAAGTGAAAAAAAAAAAAGCTTTTTTTTAAATGCATTTGTATTCAGCTGTCTTCACTTTGATTCTTAAATAAAAGGGCAATATGAACTTACCGTTTTATTGCCATATTTTGCGCAATTATTGACGCATCTATAACAAAAGCGATAATAAGAATTGTTTTTATTTCTGCTTTTCTTTCCCATAAACACAAATGCAGCTCAACATTCCCATTTGCATCTTTAATACATCCATCACATTAAACATTGTGATTAATACCACTAGCCTGCACATGCTCTCACTGAACAAACATCGTAGAAAAACGTTTGAAAAGCAAAACAAAACACGAAACGGACCATTCAAAAAGAAAAAAAAAAAAAAAAGAAGTAATTCATTGGAATTTATTGAGACAACGATAAATCAACGTTCTTATCGCAATATGGAATTTATCACGATAAACGATAAATTTCCATCCCTGTCGCCTATTTGGCAAAACGGTATGTAATTGAATCCCCAGGTAACTCTGGAGGAGCTGCCGAGATCCGCACCCCCGCTGGGAGAATGTGTCGAGTAGGTACGGGTTAGTTGTAGGTTGTGACGGCAAACGCTCTTCAATATTTAGTCGAACAATTTCTACATGTAAAGTCTTTTGTAAAGAAGATTCTAGAGAAGGATTTGTAGGGAACGGAGTGTTCCTGGCCGGCGCACTACAATCAGTCTTGATTTCTGTTGGCCAGAAGCAACACGGTCGGCTGTTTGGAAAGTCACGGCATGGAAACTAAAGGAGCACAGCTCGTTACCGCAGTAAAGATGGAACTGTTTCCTAGCTAAGCTTTTCAGGCGGCTAATATCAGCTCATTGTGATTTAATATGTTCCTCCATAAAGAGCAAAACACCAAGAAGCAATCTCATCTCCAGCTCCACAACTCTCGTATCTTGATTTAGTCCTGCAGTATTGTGTCTATTTTTTTTTAAAATAAATCTCCCAAAACTCTTGGAAAAAAAAATTTCATGGATTTTCTACACTTGTCTTAAATGAAATAGTCGGAATTAACGTTGTTTGCAACATTATTGTAGCCAGAGGCGGGGAATGTTAACTCAGTTAAAGCACTAAAGTGCTACACCAACTGAGCTAATGCTAAAGCGCTAACTTCAAATCAGACAGATGTTGTATTAATGTTCACATGTTGTTCTCTCCTGTATTTTTTTTTTTTTTAGGTGTGAAATTATTGGTGAAAAAAGAGAGGAAGTGGAACAGACTTCTCCCCCTTCAAAATAAGAGCATGTCTATCTAGTTGAAGAACTCTTAGTGGTCGAGAACCAAAACTTGTGCCGGAAAAATTCATTTAGGGAAATCTTAAGTGCGTCGATTGTTTTTGAAAGTTGGCAAAATCACAACACCGAAGGTTAGCTCCGCATTGGCAGAAGAGCGCCCACCACTGATCGTAACTGCAATATTAGCTGCGCAGATGTAATAATTGCTACGTGTTTTTTGCTTTAGATAACGGCACATAGTTTAATTAACTCCGCAAAACTGTAGCAATTTTAATCAAGGGTAAAATCTCACTATTAGTTATGCAATCGTCAGATTTGGCCGTTATGTCGGAGTGGCCAGAAGACTTGGGACCCTAAAACGGGACAGCCAGAGCTCCGACAAAATGATTTGATTCAAAATATAGTCATGTTACGATGACCCAGTCAAAGTGGTTCTGAACCGCATTTTGCAAGAGCTTAAAAAAAAATTCGGCATTCTATTTTACGTTTTAATGGTGGCATAAAATCCCAACAAAATACGACTGAGGGAAGAAAATGCGGGAGAATACGTTAAAGGGGTGTTGATGCTTCTTTAAGGCGGTGTAGAAAATGAACCCCACGCTGTTAGATCAGCCTCATGATACAAGTGGATAATCAGAGTCTAGATTGCAGCATCGCGGTCAATAAAGTCTTCTCTCCCTGAACTCAGCCTCCTCTTTTTTTCTTTCTTTCTTTTTTTTCACCACTCAATATTTCATTCATCCTGTTTTCCTTCCTTCTGCCCGGCACTTTGTGTGCTGTGTGCGATGAAGCCCCGAGCGAGGCTGCGGCTGTAAGACGCGCCCTTTTGGGTGGCTTCAGACAGGCTACCGCACGCTCGCGAGCTCGCATGCCTTAACAAGTGCGCTCATCCAGGCAGCGAATCACTTTTGCATTTATCTCTTTGAACAGATTTATTGTTTCCGTTTCCATCGGTTGGCGACAATAAACACGTACAATAAGATGCAGCAGCACGGGTTCTCCCACTTCCCCCCAACCCCCCCCGGCGCTTCCTATCTCGCGCTCGTCCGGATTGTGCGACATCCCCTATCTGTCGGGCTCAGGCCCCAGAAGCCGTCTGTGCTGCAGATGGGCCTGTTGGCCTTGGATGCCTGCTTGCTGCCAGAGCGCCCATCACTGCAGCAGAGCGCCGAGCTGTCAGGCTATAGGATTAGAGGGAGAGCCCGGCCAGTCGCGTTGCGGCATCTTAGTTACTCCGGCTAATTAAAACGGCTGTCTGGAGACGCAGTGTCTCCGGGCGTCAGCCAGCCCAGATACAAGCCGTGGCAGAGGGCCAGTCGCTGGTTCACACGACATCACCATGGGCTCATCGGGAATAGTATATATTATCATAACAGTATATGTTATGATTAGTTAGCAAAGATTCTATTTATAACGTAGAGTGCGAAATAAACGCATTCCTCTCGGAATATGCACCGTCTCTGAACATCCATAAAAAGTCTTAAATTCATGTGTCTGAATCTGAAGCCCAAAATGTCTTGAATTCATGACAGAAAATAAGCTGCCCTTGCATGCAAAGTCAGGACACTCTTGTAAAAGAGATTGTTGGACTTTTATCTGTGTTAACCTGTGTTAATCACAGGTCTTATGTTTTTGTTGTGATTACTTAAATCTTGTATGTAGCTCAAAATTTTCTCACGGGACTTTAATGTTGCCCAAAAGTTTGAGTCACGCTCAGACTTCTTTGCTGCACTCACAGCATTTGTTGCTACTTGTAACCAGCGGCTAATATATTCTCGCTAGCTTGCAAGCTAGGCTAGCTAACTAGCTAACTAACTGTACTTTAGATCTGCAGAGGGTGAGTGCAATTTGATCGCCAGTTGGCTGGACGATGTTAGTGTTCGCTGTTGGCTCTCCTACTTGTACCTTTCATTTATTTGCAATTTTATTTTTGCACATTTCTATCATGATGCGAGTCTTAAATTCTATTCATAATTCATATCTGAGTACTGTGAAGGCTGTTGGCTCCTACAGTTGCTCTTTATCGGTATGATTGTGTAAGCCGAAGTTGACTCTTAACTATTAAGAAAAAAAAAAAAAATATATATTTTTTTTTATTTTTATTTTTTTCTGGTTTAAAATGCCTTCTTCCCCTCTTCGTTTTGTTCTCCATTAACATTTCTTCTTCTTTCTTTCCTGTAAAGCTTTTTCTCATGCAGCTCAGTCCGAGATGCCCTTGGGTGTGAAAAATGATTTCGTCTAGCAGCGGTGCAGAGTCACCACACGCTGGTAAATTGGTTTTGCTGTAATCTGCAGCTCATCCAGCTGCAGATACGGATCCAGCTCTGCTGACAAGATACACGTATATTTAGCCCACGGTGTTATTTTCTGCTTTAAAAGTCAAGCGGGAAAACGCAGAAACAAGAGCACAGCGCCGGCTTTGAACGCGACACTTAATGCGTCGCTGCATTTTGTGATGTATATTTCTTTTTCTTTTTTTTCTTTTTTTTATCCCCCTCCTCACCTCCATCCACCCCGAAAACATCTTTGTATTTCAAACTGTATCAAATTTTACGACTCTTAATAATAGATGGGTTTGCTGTAAATATTTCATGGTTGGCTGACTGAAAACACATGCCTGTCAGAGATATGGAGGTGTGGAGTCGGGGTGGGGGAGGGGATTATTCACAGGGAATAAAGGGAAGGGACGGAGAGCGAGTGTGAAATTTGATGCCAAGAATTTGACCCCTCCTCGTTTTGCCGATGCTCTGTGAACGGAGAATAATTGTTAATTTCTCTCAATCTCCCTTCTTACCCCCCCTCCCCCCTCACCTAATCCTACAGGGCTCCCAGGACTCCACCGGAGGACAGGAGGGTTTAGTAGCCCCGCCCTTTACCACCTTCCCCCCACCTCCCCCTCCTCAAAACGGCCTACCGGGGACGGAGTTTGGTCCGGGGGCCATGTTTGCCGCCGCGGGCCAGAGTGCAGTGGAGGTCGGAGCGGGTGCTAACGGAGCCACGACTACAGCCAACAACAACAACGTAAGGACTCCTCCGTTAATAATATGCGAGATTGGACAGGAAATGTTTTCATAATCCCCTTACAAGTACATCCCCCAAAACTATGATCACCTTGAAAGAGTTGAATACCTTTTGTCACTAGTTTGAGACACTGAAACTCGTATATTATTTAGATTAGGGCGGAGACGATTAATCGGATGAATCATGATTAATCGGTTATTAAAATAATCGTCAACTAATATAGGAATCGATGAATTGCTAACTGGAGTAGGCTGAAAAAACTTGATCAGAGCATGAATTTAACCCAAAATGTACACATACATTTTGCATTTAAGATAAATGCACTTTTGACTGTAAACGTGTTTTACACAGAACTCCTCAAGTAGCACTGTTTTAGCTTCACTGAGTTCAAATTCACGAAAGGAATGCTATGTTTTTGCATTTTAGGCAATAAATTCTTTATTTTCTTGTTTACAAAAGGAATAGATTGCTCATCTTTTAATCCATTTCTAATATTGTCTTGAAAAGACTAGAGTGACCAAATGAAAAATCTGTAAAATTCGCCAACTTCTTCATCCGATTAATCGATGAATCGTCAGAATTATCGACTTCTAAAATAATCTAGTTGTTTCATGGGTGACAAAAAAAGTTTTTTTAAATTTTGGATGTACTTTAGTATCCCTTTGTGTGTTTTGTCACATTATCACCTAAAGTATTTGACTGGAAGGATATTTGATTTTTTTAAACTGCTGGATTTAAATCTGGACTTTGACTGGGCCATTCTAGTGCATGAATGCACTTCGATCTGTTGGCGCTCTGGCTGGATGTTCAGCGTCCCCCACAGCACGATGCCGCCGCCACCGTGTTTCACCAGCGGATAGGTGGTTGTTTGTTCAGGGCTCGTTACTTTATCCATAATCTGTGTAGGTTAAATGAATAAAAATTTAATTTTATGGCATGACAGTCGAATTACTTAAAGCGGCATGCGGTGAGGGTTTTATTTTTATTGCCAAAGAAGCTCAAATCTAATAACCCTTCCCATCAGCTGGAGCCGAGTTTGGCTTTAATGATATAAATGAGCTTTTAGGAAGCTAACAGCAGATGACAGTAATATGGCGAAACAGGTTCAGGTTACATGAGCAGCGTTTCAGCATCATAATAATGTGCCGACATCAGCAAATAACTCAGATGTGCTGCTTCGCTGCTGAGCCATTTTCCTCAAGTCATTGTTATTATTATTTTTTTTTTTTTCTATTTTAATTAGTCCAGCTGCCTGCCACTTTTAATTTGAGAGATGCACAGTTTGCATGATGCCAGCATTCATTTGCTGTCTTTTTTTAATTCATTTTTCTTTTAAATTTGAGCTCTGTGAAATTTGTTTATGGAGCACAGCGCACTGCTTTTCACCCCGTACGCACACGCACCCACACACGCGTGCGCGCACAGATAAAGATCTAAAGCAGCTCCGCTTTGTGCTGCGCTTCAGCGTCAGAATTGTTTACTACATAAATAAACGCTGCTTTCATGCTCAACGGTGTGAAGATTATCGGTTTCTCGACATGTCGGGCGAGATCTTCAGAGAGATGCAGAACTCTGCAGAGTTTTTCCTACACCGTCTGAACTACAGGCAGAAACCTCCAGTATATATTTCATTTATAAAGGTTTCCACATCTTCTTTTTTTTTTTTTTTTTTTTTTTTAATTCATTCAAATTTTTATATAGCGAATGGTGAGCATTCATATCCAACCGCTTTTACTCGGTTGCCCCTAAATTAAATCCAGTGCAATCAGTTGCTGCCAGAAATCACCAAATGTAGGCAATAAAATCGACCTGCGTGCCATTTCCCTTCGGGATCAATAAAGTAGTTCTGAATATGAAATTGAATACGTCTGTAAGCATCAGAGGTCTTGTTACAGAACATTACAGAGACTAGAGGTGCAGCGATAAATTGGCTGATCGATTTTCCTTTATGTCTTATTTTAAAAAACACAAATTTATTTCAAAGAATGGAAGAAAAAATGTGGGATTTTGCAATATTTACATGAGAAACCTACATTTTCCACCAATATGACCTCCCGCCGCAGAAGTCTGAAAATCAACCACCGTCTTGCTTTTGCTCTACCAGAAGGCTCTTTGTTCAGGGCGAGAACAAAATGTTCGTGTTTCGCCCGACGTAGAAAGCTATCATTGCATTAATGGTACTGGCAGATTTGTATTAAAAACTATTCCTCGTTCACCTATAAAATGTAATGACAGGAAATGAGATGGCTCTCTCATTTCCTGGAAGGATAAAAAAGGGGGTTTAGGTTTAGGGGGAAAAAAATTAGGTTTTAATTTGCATCTTAATAAAAATGGCATGCTGGAATTGAAATGTACTTTGTCGTCATTTTGGGACCCAGACCTTTCTCACCGTCACGCTAATATTTAACTCATTTAGCTTCTCTGATCGGATTCAAGTAAAAAGAAACAAGGTTGTGAAATTAAAAGATTGTTTAGAATGTAAAATGCCTCTTAGAGGCTGACTAATGCCTTAGCATCAATGTAGCAAAAAAAAAAAAAAAGAAAAGAAATTAAGGTGCTTAAAGGGCCAGTGTTGCATAAAATTGACATTTTTGAGCTTTACATCAGGGTATGATTTTATTCCCTCATCGAAAACACACCTGGAGTGTTGCTTTGATTCTTTTATGCATGTGTGAGAAATCCTTTAATCTCCCACAGCTGGGTGGACTGAGCTCCGCCTTCAAGGACGAAGCTCCTCCCCAAGAGCTGCACTTTCCAAGCTTCCAAACTTCCGCGACTCCACCACTCAGCTCCTTCAGACTAGCCAGCTGCAATTAGCAAACACCTGCTGAAATTATGCATCAGCTGAGCTCGTTATAGGAGATAAATCTCAGTGAAACGCTTCAAAAAAAGACTTTAATGGGTTAATTGAGCAGCCATGTTGTGATAACTTCCTGAATGCAGAGTTTCAGAAAGGGCAGGATTTTTTTAAAGAGACAGATGCCCAATTTCAAGATGTTAAATTAGGAAGTGAAATTTCTTTTTAAGCCATTTTTGTTAAACACAGCATTTTTATGACAATTGAATTAACATAGTTACTTGATTGTGCTGTAAAATGATGCTATGTAGCTAGAAAACACATAATACCGCTTCTTTAAGACAGAAATTTTTGGAGTTTGCAGACACTGTCCATCCAATGTGCCAGAATTTGAGCTATTTTGGAATGAATTTCCAGATGTTTGTGTAAATGTTTCCTTCTACTTCACTTTTATTCTCTGCTTTTTGTCAATTTTCCAAGTTAAATCTCAATTAAAAAACAAAAAACGCTGTCTCATTCTTCTTCAGGGAAAGACGGAGGAGACGCCTCAGGGCGAGGCGGGTGCGCAGTGTTCTGCAGGAGGCACGGGAGCGGGCGGCTCAACGGGAGACTCCGCGGAGGCCAAGGGGACCCCCAAGCGCCTCCACGTCTCCAACATCCCCTTCCGCTTCCGGGACCCGGACCTCAGGCAGATGTTTGGGGTACGGACCGGGCAAGATCAATAAATCAGTCTAGACGCGTGGCAGAGCGCTCTGGCGAAACGGCCGCTTTCTGAGTGGGCAAAAGATTCGAAGTGGGACAAGGGGGAAGGCGACCACGGGGGTCCGGCGAATGCATCCAGGGGGCAAGCTTCTGACTGTGTCAGTGTGTTAGTGTGAGTCACAAATCCTGGGGAGGGAAATGGGACAGAGCAAGTAACAGCTAAACAACAGTTTAATGCTGGAGATTGTCTTTGGTGTAATAGTGACCCCTGGTGTACGCGCGCGCCGAAAGCCTCCTACTTCCAAACAGGCTTCAAAGAGGCTTTGCTGTGTAATTATGCTCAATTATCCGTGTATATATTTGCTGAACTCTGCCTTCTGGTGTTTTTTGCAGCAATTTGGGAAGATTCTGGATGTAGAGATTATTTTCAATGAGAGGGGGTCAAAGGTGAGTCGTTTCTTTTTTCTGATTTGTCTTTGTTTGAGTGAGATCAGTTCTGATGTGACGGCGATGCCAAAAAGCAGCCGGAGCTCTGATTGACAGATTTGATTTTCTCCCGAGATTCTCACTGTATGATTTAAAAAAAAAAAAAAAAAACACACACACACACACACACTTCAGCAGTGTTCACACACAAAAAAATTTAATAAAATGTGTTGCATCATCTGCCTGCTTTTATTTAAAACAGAAAGGCGACAATAAACTGCTGCTGCTGCAAGAATAATAAGAGACTAATCCAGTGATAGTTCCTTTGCCTGACCTTTGAACTCCGGTTAAAAAGTCTCTCTGCATACACGTGCGAAGATAAAATAAAGCTGCTTCTTTCTGTCTGATTGTGCTTTCTGGAGCATCTACATCTATATCTTCAAACGGAAGATATTGTCAACAGATGTTATGTTTTTCACTAATCCATTTCAGAGAGGAAAATATGAAGTTATGGCCGACACAATCATGAGGAAAACTGCTGAGTTGGCAGATTTAAGAAGGCGTTGCTAACGCTGAAGGAAAGTTTGGTGGAAGGAAAAAGTGTGCAAGTGAAAGTTGCAGTTGTAATCACAGGATTTAGTATAGCGTTTAGTATTTCGTTGACAATTTTGGCTCATGTTACAAAAAGTTTGGACGCTTTAAACCCTTTAGCCGTAAAAGGAAAAAAAAAAAAAAAAAAAAAAAACGGCAACAAAATGTTTGGGTTTTTTTTAGCATTGAAAAACGGACCCAGTCCATTCTGCCGTCGCCCTTCCTCTCCCCTCCTCCTCCTCTCTAACCTCACTGTGTGCTGCAGGGTTTCGGCTTTGTGACATTTGAAAACAGCGCCGACGCGGAGAAAGCCAGAGAAAAGCTCCACGGCACACTGGTAGAGGGCCGTAAAATTGAGGTAATTTCCTCTCTTTCTTTCTCTCTCTCTCTCGCTCCTTCATCTTCTCTCTCCGCTCCTCCATCAGTTCTGCCTCTCTGTCTCCATCCCATCATCCCTTATGTGATATGCTCTGATGCAGCCCACTGGTATCCTACTTCCCCCAGTCCTCTGCAATCTGTTTCCTGTTTGTTTGAAATCTAAAGAGACCTCACCTTCTTTGTTTGTTTTGTTTTTTTTTTTTGTTTTTTTTTTTTTAATTAAATGTGCTGGAATTTTTTATTTTTTATTTTTTGTTTGGGAGGGGGTGCAAGAACGAGAGCAAAAGCATGCCTTGTTTTCACGTCAACCTGTCGGCCTCCTTGGCTTCGTTTCCCCGACGACGCTCCCCTCGTTAGCCACGCTGATGTTCCGATTTTCCACGCAGCAGCTGGAATGATGTTTGTGTAGCTGCCACCGGAGGGCATGAGAGAGGAGCCCGGTGAAAGTGAAAGTATGATGCATGGCAGATTGCAGTCGGATGCTCTTTTGTTTCTCCTCCGTGGCATTGGGTTCACCTCTCTCTCTCTCTCTCTCTCTCTCTCTCTCTCTCTCGCTCTCTCTCTCTTTCTGGTGCTAATGGGTAATTGCAGCAGCAGCATGCTGGCGTTCGCATGCTCACTGTTACGCAACGCTGGATTCTTTTCCAGTGGCTATAATGTGTGTGTTGTTTATTTTATTTTTTTACTTTCACGTTTGTTTGGATACAATTACGTGTTTTCTGTTTCACTGAAGCATGTGCTGAGTGTTTGAATGCAGATTTTGGTTTCCTAATCAGGGGATTTTTTTTTCCAGCCCATCTTACTTGATCCACTTTAAGCTGGGATTTCTGCATGGGCTTACAATGGGGATCCCCCCAACCCCCCAAACACACACACACACACACACACACACACCCCTCTCTCCTTTTGGGCGTGTGCGACTCACTTCCTGCATGATGAATGAGGCTGGGTGGGTTTTTTTTTTTTCTTCTTTCTTTTTTTTTTTTCTTAAACTCCTGCTGCAGTACAGTTGAGAAAGAGAGGCAGCCACCTGCATCCTGCGGTGCAACATGATTCCCTCCCCTTCTCCCTCCATTTATCCCCCCCCGCCCTCCGTCTCCATCTTCAGCCAATCAGCAAGCAGAGCGGATGCCACCGGAGCCACTTCATCCTGCATCAGTCTCACCCATGTTGGACTGTTTTTGTTTGAGCCGTGGGGTTCTGCATGAAATCTGCAAAGGAAAGAAAAGAGTGTGTGCGTGTTTGTGTTTGTCGTCCCGTCGCATGCATCCCATGGTGATGGTCTGTAGCGTTGCCGGGCGATCGGCAGCATGAGAGGCAAGAGAAACTGCGGGCGTTTTCTGTTTTCCGTCTCCTCTTACTTAGATTCGGTCACAATTTCAGAGTTTTATTGAAGCGCGCTTTAGATGGAACAAGTGGGATATTAGTCTTGCAGTTCAGAAGCTCTGAAATCCAGGCCTCACGTTACGGTGTCTTGCAGTAGGACTCTGACCTATTCGCCGTGTCTTATTCTGATTCTATGTGAAAGGTCAATGCAAAGTATTGCATGACCTCAGCAACTTTAATTCAGTCCAAAGGATTCTTTGATGTTACTTTTTGAGTTGTAAAAAAAATATTCCTTGATTTAAAAAAACCCAAAAAGGGTGCCTTGCAAATTTGACAAATAACTGCTATAAATTATGACTTCACCCATTGTAGTTTTCAGATTTCATGCCGATACCAATTTTTTTTTCTTAAATAGGGAACAGTAGTTGATTTTCAAACTGTTGCAGAGGTTCATGAGATTAGTGGATAAGACAGATTTCCTGAGTAAATATCGGTCCAAAATTTGGGGATTCAGGCCTGATTGGTCGGCCGATCAATCGGTGCACCCCTTAAAAAAAATTCTTTATCATTTGGCTTTAGAATAAAGAATTTTCTAAAAAAAAAATTAAAAAAAAAAGCTTTATAAACGCAAAAATGTTTTTTTTTTTTTTTATAAAAACAAAGAAAAATTCTAAACCGACATTTTCTATATTTTTCCTTTTAATAGTTTCCAGCATCATTTAAAATATTTAGATACAATTACGTGTATCTATCAAGTGCCTTTTAATAATCACCCGTTCACTTAAATCAGATGTTTTCAAATTTGAAGATGTAAAACAACGAAATGTTCGCAAAGATAAATCGGTATGAATCCTTTTGCAAGACACTGTATGGTGATATCTATACAGGGGCGCCGCCAGGAATGTTGGGCCCCATGACAAAAATGAATTTGGGCCCCCCACGCAGCTGCTGTTACAGTTTTTTGACTTGTCAACAGCGTCACAATTTTAAGGCTTGCAACTGCCTTAGTTTCTTTGGTCCAATACTGATGACTAGCACAATATTTACTGCTCATGAATTTTACATGCAACACATACAGTTTTCAAGTAGGTTGCTTCAATTTGTTCTGTTAGTTTTAGATTACTGAAATGTTTCTCCCCATGAGCAACAGTCACAGGCAACGTGCAAAATACACTTAAAGCAATCCAGTCTTCTTCAAGCTGCAGAATGTAACTTTGGAAAAAAAATATGTTTTCTCCATATTTGCTTTGACAGTTTGTTATGAGACAGATAACCTGTGAAAACAATCAATCTACTCCACCTCCTGGCTGCTCCTTGAGCTGCTATTACTGGGTAAAGTAATGCAACGTTCTGTCCAAAATAACCAATCAGAACCAGGAGGAGGGTCTTAGCGCTGCCAATCAACGTCATTGACTCACTGCTAAATGTGCTAATGTTGGAAAAACAACTTAAAAATGTTTATTTGCTGTCATTGGTCGCTGTGGTAACTAGACTGAGCATTTACAACAGGCTGCATTAGCTGCAGCAAAGGGATGAGCAGCCACATGAGATTGTGATTGACAGCACTAAAACTCTCCTGTCTCTGATTAGTCTTCTAGACAGCAGAGGAAATGGATTTTTCACAGATTATTTCTGACACTATACTGTCACAACATAATGATGGTTTTAACAAATATGTAAAGCATTTTATTTTTAATAAAAGTGACATAGTGCAGCTTCAGTTTCACTCAGGAGAGGACGAGTCAGGAGGGACGCAAGTTAGAATGCGTCCCTCCTGCATTCTAATATATGAATATGTTGGTAATTTCTTTCCTTAATTCATTAATGCTAGAGAAATGGTGGCAAACAGTCTGTAGCTAAGCTAACTATGCTAAATGGTTGATAATCTCACACAGTCTACCCACCTCTGAGAGAAAAACTGGGTTACAAATTGACACTTTTACGTTTTTCTCTCTCTGTCTATTTTTCCAAGCCATGAGTTTATTATTTTTCGTAGCAACAGCCACAGTCGTTCTTGTTTTCTACCGATTGCTGCTGAACACCGTCGCGGTCACGCTCCAAGCTGCAACGAACCATTTTGTGCAGATCCAGGGGGGTTCAGGGCAAATGTAGACGTCTGCTTTTTGGTCTGGGAGGGGTAACATAAAAGCAGTTTTAGAAAACACAATGCAATTAATTTTGTAATTGAAAGGGCCCCATTTTTTGTTATTTCTATGAACAAAAAATATTTTAAAAATTGTGGAGGGTCCCCTGTTGGTCAGGGGCCCTTAGAATTGTCATAACTTTCCCCCACTATACGGCGCCCCTGTATCTATATGTGGCCTTTTGCCAGTTCTGTGTCCTATCTGTCCACTGGCATGCGGTTAGCGGAAGAGGCCTTGGTGTGCATGGTTCATGTTTTAACATGGCTAGCCATGCGCTAATGGAACCCGTAGTGTCGACGCAGATGTTTTCCTTGCATGTTTGTTTTGTTCTGGCGGATTAGTTTTAGTAATGAGGCGTCATTATCAGTGCCTTTGTTCAGTCAGCATGACCGCAGTTGCCTCAAGACGACCTCGGTCCCTTTTAGAGAGGCTGAGCAAACCTGACGACTTCCCATTTTGTGCATGTGTAGCCTCGACGAAAGCGAGAGTAGGAATGGATTTGCTGTGTTCAAAGTTATAACGTACTTTTCTCTGTCTGGGGTAAAACTCTGCGCTTTGAAGAAGTCAGTTTCCTGTATGCTTCCAATGTGTCCATGTAAGTGGCCCAACTACAGTTCACTACCTGCTTTTCTGCCACCCCATCACATCATAGTCATCAGAAATTTGATATATATATATATATATATATATATATATATATACACACGCACAAAGCATGGTTCAGTGACTTGTAGGATGCACTCAAACACAGTTCATTCCTCTCATCCCATCCATGGCTGTTTCTGTTGTCATGTGTATGCCTTAGGATAAGCCATTGATAGTCACATCACTTTTCTTTTCTTGTCTAAGATAATTATGAATATATGATTTCTTCAGATTTTCCTCATTTGACCCATATTTCACTCTTACGTGGCCTCAAAGCATCGTCTCTAGGTATGGGCTTTACTGAACCATTTGTGTCATTGTAGAGAAAATAACCTTGGTGAGGTTATCAATTCGGCTAACGGCAGACAAATACATTTGAGAGTTTCTCTGACGTCTTGAACAATTTGGAAATGTATTATAATGGGAATTGGATAAAACGTATAACAAAGGTGCAAGAATATAAAAGGAATCATTTTAGTGCCGATCTGTGTGGTGGCAGCAGTACAAAAACTGTTCGACTTCGTGTCTGGACATTGATTTATCGGCTCCGCCCCTTCTGTGGTATCTCGCTGATTTAGCAGTCAGGTTTTCCTCTAATGTGGATCTGCAGTCTTGTAATATGATAACCTGGTCGGCAGTGGACCAATCACACAGCCCTGAGGAACTCCAGTGTTCAACATTATTATTGTTATGAATAAGATTTTCCCAGGTGGGCCAGCTGTAGAGAATCCAGCTGGATCATTTAAATGATTCGTTTTTGCTCAAGGGAACCCAGATATTTTACTAAGCGGTGTTGCGTTAGTGTTTCATGTCTGCATTATGGGTGCGCCAATAGATTGGCTCTGATTTCCTTAATTTTGGGAGTTCTGCAAAGATCTGAAAAGCAGCCGCCAAGTCACATCTACATGCGCATTGTTAACAGTCGTCACCCCACAGATGCCAACTTATCGATTTCGTTGCTATAATTAGCATCGTTTCAGACAAAAACAAAGAAAACTATCTGAAATGTCGAGGCTCTTTTTAAAGGTCGCTCATCGGCCTGAAATCTGCAATCACTACATATTGTAGGTATCAGTCAGTTTAACGTCATTGTAGTTGAACTTGTTTTTGTACCATTTATTAGCCAGTGAGTAACCAAAGTAGCAGTTTCATTTCGGGAATGTTGAAGGAGGAATAAAAACAAAAAAAACAAGAAACTACCAGAGGAGAGAACGTCCCCCATTGACCCCGAAGGCCGGCTCCTGTTCCAAGCCGAGTCGTTTGTGGGCGATCTGTTGTTGTCGGAGTGTTGAGGAAAGTGACGGCTTCTCCGCAGCGCAGAGTTTTAGTCGGATATCGCAGAAGTAAAGGGTGGAAAGGCCGAGTTCTGTGTGCAGTGCTGCATGCAAGCTGATGGTTGAAGCTGCTGGGCGTCAGTGAATACGAGCCGTCAGTCCTCACTGCATGGATGCTTGTGGTGAAAGTGGTTTGGGAGCGATTGTGCATGCCTGACCCTGCGGACCCGGTCCAACCCAAAGCATTCCAAACTCCTGAACAGGGACGCATTAAATAAAATTTGACCGAGTGTTTTTGTACGCTGCACCTCTTGCTTTTGTCCCGTTTTGGCAGATGAGCTCCGTTTGAATCTGACCAGTCAAAATTTTTGTTCCCGCATGACTTTTTTTTTTTTTTTTTTTTTTTCCCCCCCCGTCGTCCTGGAATGATAAATGACTGAAGTGTGAACTTATTTTTGTGTCATTTGTACATGTGTAAAATTGTTGACAAGTTTGAAAAAAAGAGTGCAACCTTTGTCCTCTTCAACCCTCTCTCTTTTTTTTCTCCCTGTTTTGACTCATTCTGTCTCTTTCACATAAACCTCTGTGATCTTCTTGCCAGTCATGTTTGTCCTTTTTTTATTTATTTATTTTAATTTGATCTGACATTAACATGTAGCCTTTCAAATTAATTTTTCTCCTCTTATCTTTGCCAAACTCTTACTTCCATATTTTATTTTTGGCTTCTTTTATATATATATATATATATATATTTTTAACTGCCTTCATGGTGACTGATAAAAGACGGTAAATTCAGCCCCGTGTCCCAACACACACTTTCCCCTTTGTGCCGTAGCTTCACCGCTAGAATGAGAATAGTTTCCTCATCTAACTAAAAGTGCTCTCGCTTAAAACCCGACAGCGGCAAACTAATTTGGCTGTTCTTGTTTTGTGGTGGACAACATTTGTTTTAATCAGCTGCAAATTTACAATGCCTTACAAAAGATATTCACACCTTCCGAACCACTTAAATGCATATTTTGGGGCGGGAGCAACAACTAGTGCACAGTTGTGAAGTGGAACAAAAAGCGTACACGAAGTAATTATTTTCTTTTTACAGGATATGATCCAAGATGGTTAATACTAGGGCTGCTTATTGGATGTTTGTAAACGTACCATGATTCAATTTGCAATCAATAATAACGTGCTTAACTAAATAGTGTTTTATGAGGCTTTGGATTCATTATAAATTGAGCCACTCTACATTATAAATGTAGCGGCTGGAAAATGATTGCATGCGTGATTCTATTTCAAAGCAAGATTTTATTTTATCTGAAAAATTAGCATGAGGCCAAGTGTGCTGAAGCAATTCATTTAACACGCTTTTTTGGGGTTGTTTTATCTTCAAAAACAACGTAAAGAGCAATGACCACAAGTTGTTCTCCAGGGATACCTGCTTTAGAAATGGAACAACTACAAGCAGGGTCAAGTGTTACCAGAATCCCTAAAAACCATTTGGAAATAGTCTGGCAAAGTATGGAGCCAGTGTTTGTAGCTTGTTTTTAGACTTTTGCCATTCCGTGGCAGCTCAGGCTGTTGGTGCAGAGTCATGGTTTATCCTTTAAAAACCTTTAAGGTGAGAAAAACGGGACTTTTGTGTCCCGTGTCATAATTTTGTCGTGTCATAACCGCGACAAAACTTAAGACCTGTGGTTAACAAATTTAAGGCCAACTTACCTTCTCTTTAAAGGCTTTAAGACTTTTTAAGGCCTTGATTTTAGCTTCATGAATTTAGGACTTTTGAAGGATGCGCAGACGCCCTGAAATCTAACCCTGGACTGGATTTAAATACATGGGTGAAAGAGTTTGAAGGTGTTTGTGGAAAAACATTTTTAACACCCTGTGTCGTTTTCCTTTCACTCGACAAAAGTGCACTACTTTTTATTGGTTTATTCGCCACATAGAATCCATGAAAGCTGAAAGGGTGTGAATACGTTTGCATGGCGCCTCAGTCTTAAAGGTGGTTTAGGCTGTTATTTACCAGACGGCCTTCTCCAGTGAACCAGATCTGCTACTGGTCAGACTGGTGGTTTGAGCGTTGAGAGTTAGCATCCTTCCCCTCCCCTCTTCCTTTTCTCTCCTCTCTCCTCCTCTCCCTCAGTCTGCTCTAAGCTGACACTGCTGCAGTCAGGTTTTCTTTTCAATTTTTTTGTTTGTTTGTTTTTTATTTCAAATGTTGGCAATCAAGGGGGACAACTAGGTTTCTTTTATTCCTAGGATGATTTGTTCCTTTATTTATTATATTTTTTCTGTTTCCCTGACGACTTCTGTGTGTTGTTGTCAGTCTCCACGGTAACCACTCGCTGTTTCCTCGGCAACGGTAAGTTGTGTACAAACATCTATCACTGAACTGATCCCTTGAAAAGAGGCATTTGACAGTAATCTTTCCAGGCTAGTGCAGTTAGAGTGAGCGCCATGACATCTCCACGTGTGATTTATTTGTTTTTTGATTTTTTTTTTTTTTTTTTTTTTTATTGTGTCTGGCCCCTTTAAGAATAAACACAACACATATCTATATCTATATATACCCAGATATATATAGATACACACAGACAGGTGGACATGACATGTTTAACTAAGTGTAATGCCCTGTTCACACTACGTCATTAACACCTCACTGGGAATGACTGAATGTAATCACCTCCTTCTATGCAATGACACATTAATTCTCCATTGGACTCGATATGTGCAGCATTCATCTTCTCGTATAATGAAACCCCATCAGAAAGGATGTGAAGCTTTGCTCCCTGTTGCTGCCCACAGTTTCTTTCAGCGAATGCAAAGCTGCAGGGCAAATAAGGCTGCTCTTATTTCCTTTTTTTTTTTCTTTCCTTTTTTTCTTCCCTTTTTTTTAAATATATATATAAATATATATATTGAACTGACCTGTTTGCTATAGGCAAAGATATTTCAAACGTTTCACAATTGGAGCCGTTGAGACGTTGAGATTCTAGACACTCCTGATAAAGGAAAGGATTTCATGCAGGCGTATGACTGATGTCCTTACGTGAGGCCAGACGCTGCGCTTGGCGAGGCCGTAACGCCCCTGCCTGACTTTTTTTTTTATTATTATTATATTTTTATAGGAGTTTATAAATGTACAACAAATCTCACCGAGAGGAACAATTTTCAATAGCTACAGTGCCTGGTAAAAGAATTCAAACCTCTTGAACTTTTGTTGTTGTTGTTTTTTTTTTTTTTGCGTGAGAACCGCAAACTTTATTGTGCTTGTATTAGATTTTATGTGCGGTAGTTGGAAAATGAGTGAAGTTATGAAATAAAGAGTATGTGGCAAAGGCATGACGGCAAAAATGTTGACAGTACAGCCAGCAAATTGAGGCCAAAAAAAAAGTGTTTTTCACGTTGCATTTTGTGGAATATTTCATTTGTTCTGACCACTTTTGCGAGGCACTGTAAATTTCAATCATTTTAATTTCACTTTGTGTGAACATTTAAATTAGAGTGCTCCAAATCTGGACCGAGTTGCACCAGTTTTTCATAAATTTGTTCATGCCATTTGCCCGCTTTTTTTTTTTTTTTTTTTTTTTTTACTGGGTTGCTCCACTAAAGATTAATTTCCTTTAGCTGCCAGTCATTTCTAAGTCATCCACCGTTTTGCCCGAGGACAGACTAAGAGGAGCTTCAGTTCCATACACTCAACAAGCTAAAGCAGCTTTATCAAATGCAAAGTTGTTTTCACAGTGAGCTTAGTTACGTCAAATATTTTTGAATATTGATTGTCGGAACGTTCAGACGAAACGTGAATGAGCTTTTATTGCTTTAAATAGTATTAAGCTAAAAACCTTTACAGACGACGAACCGAGTTTTGTGTTCAAAATTTGTAAATAATATCCCAGGAGATATTTGTGTCCATATCTATAAATGTAAAAATATTTGGCTGCCTTGTTCTGAATTGGTTCTCATGCAAAAAAAGCATTAATGGTATAAGCTTTTTTTTTTGTTGTTGTTTTTTCAGAAGTGTAAAGTCACATATAGAGAAAGGCTTATGAAGTGTAAAGTCGTCGATTACATATTTTAACATTTGAAGTAAATATGATCAAAAGTTGTTCAGACTTATGAAAAAACTTCTTAACTAGCCCTCTGATTAAGCACCCAGGCTAACGTTAGCATCATTAGCGGCTACTGGTTAGCCAGATGTGGTATTCTCTCCATGCTTAGCTGTCATTGTTATGTTTTTTTTTTGGCATCGTTTTTATTTTATACCAAGTACCAAACTGAATTCAATTTCAGACTGATTGTTTTGGTGCTTCCCAACTTTAGCGTTAGCTCGATGCTGTATTCTCGCATCGCTTAAAACAAAAAATCATTCACATTGTATGTCGTTGTTTCTATTTTGCACCCGCTACTGAAAATGCTTTCACACAAATATTTTAAAGTGGTCAAAGCATCTTTAGCACTTTTGTAGCTTGGTGTTCTTATAACCTGGGGCTCATTATGTTAGCTTACGACAACTTTGCTAGATTAGCTCACATTCTGACAACAACTTTGCAGCGTGTTACAAAGCAGGTTTTACTTGGGGTTTTTTTCTTTAATGTGGTGCCACAAAACGTCGTCATGTCTCTTGTTGTTACACCTTCCCTTTTGGTTTGATCCAAAATGGACTAATTTAAAAGCAACTCGGATTATTAAACCTGAAAAAATATTCAGAGGATGAAGAGCTGGTGCAACTGACTTCTGGTCACTCACCCGATCAAGCAAATATTTTGTTTTTGCTTTTTTTCTAACCATATGCATCTCTAAACCGATATGGGGTTTACTTTTGCTGTTTTGGGTCTTTCTTATGCTGCCATTTTCTTTTCTTTTTGGTTTGGTTTTCTTGTAGTGGATTGTCTGTGTATTAGTAGACGTAGTAGTAGTTACAGTGTACTGGTCCTAAGTTTGTGACACAAAATTTTAATGCTTGGCAAAGTGTCTCATGTTTGTTTGTTTGTTTTGTTTGTTTTTTTTTTTTTTTTTTTTTTTTTTTTACTTCTTTTTTGGGAATGAGAATTGCTCTCTCTCTCTTTATCTTTGTCTCTCTTTCTTTCTACCTCTGCTGCCTTTATCTCTCCCTCTGTATCTCGCTGTCTCTCTCTTCCCTCCATCCTTTGGTGCTCTGTTTCTCAACCCACCACATACGATGAGATTTTTTCAGGAGAATGGTCACCAAATGTAATTGCTTTATTTGAATGATGCACTTTGGTATATATACGTTTTCAACAGTGATTTGTTGATTTAAATTTTTTTTTTTTCTTGTGTTGCTTGTGTAAACTTATTTTCCCTCTTTTTTTTCATCTTTATGTTTCCCTGTTTCTGAATACGGACTGGCTCTGTCTCTTTACCTCTCACCTGCATCCCTCACCCCTAACGTTCCCGTCTCATCTTTGTCTCTTATGTGTTTGACGTGGGAGTGCTCCGATTGTTTTGATTGGTCTCTATTCTGCATCCGAAGCTTGCTGATTGGCTAAGAATATTTTTTTTTCTTTTTTTTTTCTTTTTTTTTGGTTGATTTAGTTTGTAACTCACTCTGGGTCATGTGATGCGCCCGTATATGGCTGTGTGTAATTTTTTTGTTTAGATGATTATTAATTTTGTCAAACAAATGTTTTTTGCACCCCCCTCTTTCTCTCCCTCTCTTTTTGTATTTTATTTAAAACTGCATTTATTCTTTTAGGTACGTAAACCCCACAAGTTTGGTTTCATATGGAAATGTGATTTGTTTTTTTTTGTTTGTTTGTTTGTTTGTTTGGGGGGTTTTTTTTGTCCGGATTTATCGGCAAGGCTGGACTGGGAGGGCAAAAGTGGGATGAGAAAGGATAAATGTTTTCAAAATCATTAACACTTTGCCTTCCATATTGGTCTCTGTTGATTTGCATGTGTTCAGATCCCATTTCATTGATTATGCATGACCTAAATGCACTTATCACTGTGTACATATGCAGTGCCTTGGGACAGTATTCACACGTCACTGGATTTTGCTTCAGTCACAAACGTCAATAGATTTCACTGGGATTTGATGTGATGGACCAACTCAAAGGAGCGCAAGATCACAATGCAAAAACTATACATTGTTTTCAAAGTATATTTTACTGTTTTTAGTTGTTTTGATTACGTCTGATCGACCTATTCAGATTTATGAAACATTGGTGATATGACAGAAAACTGCAGTCTGTGCACTCCTAGACCAGTGACTAATAAAAGCTCAGCAAGCTGAAAAAGTAAAGGGACATTTCCCGCCCACAGCCATCAGCATCTACAACTCTTTGAAGAAATCTGTGCAGTAGGAGCTACAGCATCATTTAATCAATTTCAATAAAGTATGAAACCTATCTTGCAAGTTTTAACTGAACAACAGCTGCATTTATTCTAAAATTACAGCACAAACAGGTGGACTTTGCAGTCAAAAAAGGTGATGTCTGGAAGCCATTGTACGGAGCTACATTGGTGCCATAAAATTTGTTAAAAATTAAGACTGAAAAACAAAATTCAAGTTGAAAAAAAGATTTCAAAGTGGAAAAAAAAAAAAATTATTGAAAAATAGAAGTTTGAGTTTACTTTTCAGATTCAAAGTTTTTTTCAGTTTCCGATTTTATTTTTCTTTAATTTCAGGGTTTTTGTTTTAAATCAACTTTTTTTTTTTTTTAGTTTACTTTAAAAATATACATATATTTTGGCAAACTTTATTGCTCCTATTTACTTATATTTATGTACTTATATACAATTGGCTGCAGTGGATTTTACTCAGGATTATCACCTTAAATGGACTGAATACATAAGCGCACAACACTTTCCAGATGAATTTTTTTTTCTAAAATTTTAATATCCATTCATCATTTTTGTTTTACTATGTTCCGTTGGTCTGCCACATAAAATCCAGATAAAATACATCACAAATAGTAGTTGTCGCAATATCACAAAATGAGTGTAAAGTTCATTGGGTGTGTATACTTTTGCAAGGCGCCGTATACAGACCCACCATTTACATCCACTAAACTGAACTGGTAGCGCCATCTGATCACATATAGACCAAACAATTGGTCCAAACCCATTCGAAGGGATTTCTTGATTCCCCCTTTCCATTCTGCAACATCTGGACAGCTGTGTGAGACGAGCTAGCCAGGCTAGGCTAATTGAGTTATTCGCCCCTGACCTTGACAACTGCGTTGAGGGGAAAAATGAGGCAAACCTCATTTCCATTTGAATGAAGCTCTGCACACGAAGAACGTGACTCACCAGGCGAGGCATTGCGAACGGCAGCCGAGGCTTTGATTGTTCCCCCTCTAAATGGGAGAGTGGTGTGTGCGCGTTTGCTCCAACGTGCTCATTCCTCGACCCCATCTCTCTCCTCCATTTGCTGCATGCTAGCACACCCTCTCTTTGAGTTATGCCAAAAGGTTGTTAATCTTTGGCTTCCCAGGCAGTTAAAGATGCAACTCGGGCAGCGCGCTCTCAGACAGGACGGCTTATTACGGAGAGCCACAGTCTCCCTCTCTTAAAGCCCATCAAAGGGAAGACGAGGAAACATCAAGGGGACAAAAGTGTGAGCCTTTGAAGCCCAGAAAGGAGATCATCAGCCATCTTTGATAGAAAACCTTATAAAAAGAAGCAGGAAGCATGCACTGAACATGCACAACACCATCAATAAGAGCCCCATTTTGTTCGTCTGCGCATGCCGAAAAATAAACAGCTGGGTTTCCTTCGCTGCGCAACCTCACACATCCCTCCAGAGCACCGACCACCGAAAGAAACTCCACTGCACAGCTTGCTTTTTGTTGCATGACTGAAAACCACCTTAACAACCTCCATCCACTTTTACCCTCAAACACAGACACAGAGTCAAGTCGTCACTGGTGATGCGTAGTCTCACTGCACATCGGTGACGTTTTAATGTCTTCAGAGGTAGATTCCAACTCCTAAAACCCTGCTCAGACATGATCTCAGACATCTAGAGATTTCAAGTTTCTTTCGATAATTTAATGGCGACCTTATAAGTCTCATGTTAAACCAGCCAAACGGCAGGGGTACTCTTCTGTTGTCTTAAACACAGGGCTTCACTTTTAGTGCCTTTGTCAGTGTTTAACTTGACCTTTTAATGTTGCTATGTGGGCAAATTTGAAAGATTTTTTTATTGGTTATGGACCAAACCCCTGACCGCTAATGCTCTCATTCTGTAATAAAGCAGATTTAATTTATTTTTATTGCTGATGCTGAAGACTAGATAACAATGAGGTCCAGTTCAGGATCTAAAACATTAGACAATAGAGTATTACTGGCTTATTACATTCTACAGCTCTCTGAACTACATGTATGTTTTATCGTCACCTTCCTAAAAAAAAAAGGCCCAAGTCATATTTTGCCACTTTTTTTTTTTTTTGTCACAAAATGACTTGGGCCGTTATTTTTGAAAGGTAATGTGATCTATTCCCAGTTTATAGTTTTTATGTTTTGACCTACTTACACAAATTGTAACTAGCTTGTATTTATGAACCATAACCAGCAGCAATTTTTTTGTAGCCTAGAATTATACATATAAAAAAAATACAAATTAGAGGAAGAGACAAAAATGAACCACAGAGTCTAGCTTTTTTTGTTTGTTTGTTTTTTTAGGGTATAGAACTAGTAGGTTGGTTAGCATCGCTGACTGCATACCTCAGCCTCTGTTAGTTTCTTATGGAATACAAATCTTTTAACTCTTAGTTTTCCAAACATTATAAACATTTGCAGAACCAGAATTGTCCATGGCTGACAGAAGCTAAAAACTCAAAGGATTAAGAGAAAATAAGCTATAAAATGTTTAGCCATTTCTGCTGAAAGTCATACTCTTTCTCTCCTTTTTTTTAAGCAGCCATAATGCAGAGTTGTATTGAATGCAGCTTCTTTTCCAGTAGCTTCTTATGCTTTCACAGATTACTCTGATTCCACATATATCTAACTTTGAGTTTTCTTCCATCAGTAAATTATTGCTGTTTGCTGGAACCATCGTTGGTTTGGTCATTTCACCGATGGCAAAAACCATCAGATTTCCAAACAGCCTAGTCACAAAAACAAATTGTGTCTCCATATTGCTCAATTTGTGATATTCCTCCCGTTTAAGTAGAAATATTGTAATGTTTTCCTTAGAAACGCCCCTCATGGCATCATTAAGGTTCAAAACAAACTTCAGAGTGAAATCGCTAGACATGAAAAGTAGATGTTTACACAAGGAAATCAACCTGCGCTCTAAATGCTCTATATAATCATTTTTAATAGGGCAGCAAATAAAATTGTCAGTGGGAGGCATCATAATCAGCAATGTGCACGTTAATTATCTCCACAGTGTTATAAGCGAGCCACACATCAGCCTTGGCCTAAATTTTGAGTTTGTGTGCTAATTTTCTCTTCCTCTGTTGTCTGTGCGCTTGACTGTCTGCTCCTCCGCCCCTCCCCCCCAGGTGAATAATGCCACCGCCAGGGTGATGACTAACAAGAAAATCGTCAGCCCTTACCCTAATGGAGAGGCTCTCAGCACGCTGCCCTATGGTAACAACCGCAGTGACGCACGCCAACACCGAACCTAAAAAACCCAAAGGGAGAGGCAGTAGGACTGAAATCCCCACTTTGTCCTCTCTGCTTCCTTCAAAATGTTTAATCACGCTCGTACGCATGCTATCATATTAAAACGATTTGTGCAGTAGCTTAAGCTCTCATCGGGAAAAAAAAAAAAAAAAAAAAAAACACCACTGCATCATAAACTGTTTATTAAAAGGCATTTCTTCAGAAAATGCTGTAAGCAGAAGCACAAAGTTGTAAAAATATAAGAGCAGAAATAGGTATCAAAAAGTGTTGAAGAAACTGAAATCAAAGCACATCAGCCGACTGTAGCCGATCACTTATTCGTTTTTTTCGAGGTGTTTTTAAAAGTGAAGTCAGTTGACCAACATGGAAGAAAATAGCACAGTTAACTGGTTAAATCACAATATATAACATGTTTCTAATAGCATGTTAGCTAACAGTAGCTAATGTTCTCTACAGTGCTGGAATT
>VMRN01000147.1:195332-242828 GCA_010277015.1 Poeciliopsis turrubarensis | reverse complement strand
ATAGCTAGCACTGTATTTTGTGTCGAATGTAGATGGTATGCTAGCTAGCATTAGCAACCTTGCTACTAATAGCCTATTGGCTAACAGCAGTCCACAGGTTTTGCTGAGTTTGAATTTAGTAGTTACCACTTGTTGCTACATTAGCCACGGTGCTAGTGACATCTGCTATGTTAATGTGTGGGCGCATGCTAACCACAGGTGGAATAGAGCCGTGGTGAATCACTGTTTGCAGTAATAAACACCAAACAAAGTGCAAAGTGAAAGTGGTGCATTGCAGTACTTAGGCGAATTGTAAAGTGAATAACATTTTTTAAATATTTAATGTAAAGGTATAGATTTTTTTTTAAAGTGCTTCTTTTATTGCTTGCCTTTGCCCGTCTCTGTTACCAATCAGCAGGGTGGAAGCTAAGTCCCATGGTGGGAGCGGTGTATGGGCCAGAGATCTACGCAGGTAAGGGCGTCCTCCGTCTGCCAAACGATCGCGGCGACGTTCTCGCCTTCACCTCAACAAACCCATGTCATGTCCTTCCAGTCCCTGGGTTTCCCTACCCAACCGCGGCGGCGGCGGCGGCAGCCACGACGGCGGCGGCGGCGTTCCGCGGCGCCCACCTCAGAGGCCGAGGCCGGCCCGTTTACAGCGCCGTCAGGGCGGCCGTGCCTCAGCCCGCCATCCCTGCCTACCCTGGGTAATGAAAATCTTCCTGTTTTAGTCAACAGCAGCTGTTGACTTCATATGCTCAGTAACACGGGACATCAGAAATAAAATCTTAGTCAGCTTCGTGTGGTGCTTGAACGAATCTGCTCGCCCGGGTCTCTGTCTGACTCAAACGCTCAGTCGGTGGTCACCCTCAGCTTCTTTTCAGTCTGTTCGCAAGCAGCCGAAACGCGGCGCTCCGCTCTGATTGGACTGCACCGCGCCACTGCGGGTTGATTTGAATAAACAGACGCCCTCCGACAGCAGATTTGCATAAGCACACACAAGATGCAGAACGCAGTCACCTTGTACACGGGTTTAGTTAAAGACGAACCAGTTTTGCCCGTGGCTCTGTTTTCTGTGTACCGTGCATGTCGTTGTGCTGTGATGACGGGGCTAATCGGGGCAGGGGGGGTGTGGGGAAGTCCGCTGCTGCATTTCCACTGCGATCAAAGCAGATTTGAATGATTTACGGCCTAGCTGCTACTTGCTGTGATATGATTAAACTCGGGAAGATGGAAATTGGAGGATGCAGGAAATACCCTCTCCACACCGGCTCCACCTCCAGGTGTAATTCTCTATAAAACGACCCAATCAGAGAGGCAGTCTATTGCACTTCTCCTCGCAGGGGAACAGTCGCTCTCTACCGTCACGTTTTAGATCCTTAAACTTGACATATTGGCCCCGGGAGCAGAGCTGGCCCAAGCCCCCACACTACCACAGGGGCCAAAATAACACCAAGCCAGCATGATAAAATACATGTATTCAAAATAATATTGAACAATATAAACTGTATGGAAAAAAATGTCTGTATTGTTGTATAGTTGGTGCTCAAAAAATAAATTATATTAATATCTTCTCTGTTGTTGGCTGCTGCTGCTACTGTTGGGAAAATATGATAATATCAAACTTGTTAACTTATTGTAAATTTGGTATTTATGAGCTGATGTTACTTTAAAAATAATTAAAATAGTGTGGAATGCTTTAATAGTACTCTGCATCTCCAAAGCCAATGTTTCTGTTTTTTTTTGGTTGCTACTCCTGCATGGTTAAAATTAAAGCTGCAGTACGAAACTTTTACTCAAGCATGTTTTTTTTCTATATTCATTAAAACTGTCATAGTGTGACAGAATCACACAATGTGCTTCATCAATAAACTTTGATTTGACTTGAGCACAAACATGATTGAAAGTGCGAAGCCCTCCTCCTGGCTCTGATTGGTTGTTTTTGTGATTAGTACTCGGAGAAGGTGGAGGAGCGAGGTTTTTTTTTTTGTTTTTTATTTTTTCAGATCGTCTGTCTTGTCATTATGCTGTGACGGTAAGATATAACATTAACAAATATGTAAAAAATAAATAAATAAAAGTTACCTGCTGCAGCTTTAATAGCCATGATAACACTGGCATTATGCTAACGATAACGGGTATGTTACAGACATAGATTAGCTTAGGAATAATAAATCATTTGGTGTTGACATGTTGGCGTTAATGGGGCCCTCGAATGAAAACCCGCTTCGGGCCCTAACAAAGTTTGGGCCGGCCCTGCCCTAGGAGTGAAACGTACAAATGTTTCCAGCTGCACTCATGGAGCTTAAATGGAAGTTGTATTTCCTCTGCATGCTGCATGGGTGTGAAATAACACTTTTTTTTTTTCTGTTTTTTCTCCTCTCTGTTCCCTCTCTTTGTTTATGCTGTGTTGTGATCCTCATCCACCTTGGGGTTTTTTTGGGGACTGTGCACCACTCCGTTTGCACCCCTCCCTCCACTCCACCACACCCTCCCCTCCTGTACCTTCCCACTCCGCTTCCCTCGTCCTCTCTGTACATCTGCCATGTCCGCCCCCCCCCTCCTCGTTCCCCCTGCTCTCAGCGTGGTGTATCAGGATGGGTTTTACGGAGCTGCAGACTTATATGTAAGTAAACTCACTTCCGAAACAACACGTCATCTCTGTCCTTCACGGCCTTCTTTCTGCTCTGTTGTTTTTTTTTTGTTTTTTTTTTTCTTTTCCTTTTCCCTCTCGGGGTGATTCTGCATGTGCATTCAGTCGTGCGCCGCACAGAGCTGCCTGTATGATGGTGAAACTGCTCAAACGCGTCAATAATTTGCAAGATATTTCATGCTGGAGGGCTTTTGTTATCTGTAGTAAAAAAGAATAGTGACACACACACGCACGCACACACACACACACACAGATCTGTCTGGGTTTAAAAATAACACAAGCTGATTAAGAATTAAAAAAAAAGAGACCATCTTAATCATAGTAGGGAGGATCTGAGACACCACTACAAAGGCTGCTTTGTGGGCGGATGCTGCGGTGTGCATCAGTGTTTGAGTGCGTGCGTGTGTGTGTGTGTGAGTGTGCGTGCGTATCCAGGTTGACAACGGCTGTTTCTGTTTTCTCTATAGACTAGTGTTACAGGACTCAGTCCTTAGTCCCAGATTGCCTCAGGTAGGGTCACCTCACCATCGAACCTCCAGTGTGCATTGTTTGACTTTACTACCTCCTCTGATCTTACGAATCATCCTCTGATCTGATCTGGAACATGTCGTCTCCTAGTTGTTGAGAAAAATGCTTTTGGAGTTTTGCTTCACTTGTTTTTATTTTTCTTCTACTAACTCACTGAATCTTTCCAGTTGTGGAAAAAGGGGAACTTTTTGTTTGTTCACTAAACTACTACTACTAAAAATATAGATATAAATATGTATATTTATACATATATATATTGCTTGTAGTCTTTGTCACAAGCTGTTCAAAAGAGAACCTGTTGGCTGTTCAGGAAATAAAATTGCAATTATTTGATCTTCCCGTTGGCAAAAACGTGATTTTTTTTTTTTTTTTTTTTTTCCCCTTCATTTACAGTCGGAGTTTTTTTTTAATACCTGCATTAGAGTTACAGTGCTGGTCTCAGTTTTTGTCAAATAAATTTTACTGAAAATATTTTTATTTGAGTTCCTTTTAATCAACGGTAAAAGTGGGAAAAAAAAAAATCCATATAGCAAAAAATTATTTGGACAAAAATTTCTAGTTTTGTCATAATTGGTGTCCAAACTGGCAACTTATTTTATGTCATTTATTTTTAAAATTTATCTAATTGTTCAACAATATATATATTCTTCAGGAAGGCAGTATAGCCTTAAAGATCCAAAATATTAAAGGGCTTTCAACTGTTGCCTTATTAAAAGGAGAAACGGGCAATTTCCAAATTTTTTGCTTCATTTCGTCGGCCAAATTTGTACTATTCTTGACTTGCGATAAAGAGGTCAAGTAACATAATTTCAAGGGCCACAAATGGTCCCTGGGCCACACTTTGGACACGCCCGACCCGGCGCTAACGGGTCGAACCCAATCTGAACTGTTGACACGCAATTTTTGTCACGAAGCAGCGACAATGTGAACTAAACTCAGCAGTTGGGCTCCACCATGCGGAGCGCCTCAGTCTTCTTCTAAAGCATTTCAACACCTTTGAGCCAGGAGCGTCCAGATCCGACATTCATATTGAATATCGGACGAAATATGAGTATCGAACTAAATTGGTCTTTATCTGAAATCTGCGATGATGCTACTTGACAAAAAAGTTTGCGAAGCAGCCAAATCCAGGAGCTGCACTTATTTTCTTGAATGCTGATTGGCTGAACCCCCAAGAGTGGAAATAAGGAAAACTGTAGATATTGGCTTCTGCGGCGGTGCTAAGACGGCTTCCGCTGTGAGCGTTAATGCATAATAATACACATTTGTGGTTTTAACTATTAAAATACAAGCATTTTTTTTAGAGTTGGGTCTCAAGTATTTGCCTGATTTAACTCCTCGTGGGCTTTCCCGGCGCCCGGGGATTTCGTCCACTTCGTGCTGCATCCGAAGCTGCAGCCTCTGTGCAACAACTGTGACCAAGAACTGCTCACTGTTTTGTTTTGTTTTTTCTTCCCCCAAAACAATTATAGCCGTGTTTTTTTTTTTTTCTTGTCCTTTTTCCCCCCACTTAACCATTTAGAGCTCTGCGGTTTGGTTTAGCGATTTTAGCTAGCGAGATTCTCTTTAAGCCTTCTGCCTCCAGGTTGAAGCGGAGAGCATGCGTTCTGCCTGACTTGACCCCCTCCCAGGATAACAAGCCAAGCATGCGCTGATCAGCTGGTGCATGCGGGCCTACTACATCGCTGTCACCCCGTCCTCCTGTTCCCCCTCCACCCGCTTTGAGAGCCCCGCTCCCCCCCATTAATAACCCCACCCTCCCTCTCCTGCTCTTGCTGCTGCTGCGTTTTGCCCCCACAGGAGCCTTAGAGAACGATCTGGTGTTTCTTTTCGGCTTTGCTGATCTCACATTCACCTCAGGTTCAAATGCAGTGGGGGTGTTTGCTGTTGTTGTTTTGTTTTTGGGGTTTTTTTGTTTTGTTTTTTTTCTTGTTGAACTCTGAATTGTAATTCTGGGTCATGCATGGAGTCTCGGTGCAGAGGGATGATTTTTGTCTGTCTGGGCCTGTGTGAGTGTGTTCCCACTTTGTTTTCCATCTTTTCTTTTGTCTCTTTATTTGTCCTGAATTCCTCTTGACAGAACACCGTTTGTAACATGAATCTGATCCTCATCATCATCATCAGCATCATGTTGAGCCACCATTAGATTATTTTTCTCTAAATCATTTGAGTCCGTTTTTTTCTCCTCCGCACAGAGTTTAGTTTTGTTCCCTGAGCAGGACATTCTGTCTTCCACCTTTTTCCCCCTCCTTCCCTTTAGTGGTAATACAGTAATCCTGACACTCCGGTGTCCTCTGTCTCTTCCTCTGTCTCACACTGACACATTGTGCTCTTTGTTTTTAGTTTTTTCTTTTCTAAGTTTAGATGTATATAGTTATTTTTAGGATGCCGTGAGGCTTTTATGTGATAAAATCCTTTCTTTTTTTTTTTTTTTTTTTTTTCTTTGCAAATGATATCACCTGTTCACAGTAGCCGTTTCCTCCTCGGAGCCATGCCAGTTAGTTGTGTGTGTGTATGTGTGTGCGTGTCTCCAGGGAGGCTACCCTGCCGCTGCCGCCGCCGCCGCTGCCGCCGCATATCGCTACGCCCAGCCTGCTGCCGTAACCGGAGCAACAGCCGCAGCTGCCGCCTACAGTGACAGGTGAGGCCGGCCCTGACGGCTGCACTGCATGACCGAGGACTGGCTGAACCTCAGATGAAGATAGAAAATTGTTAACGTTCTAATCTTTTTGTTTTATTGTTGATCATTTAGTTATGGGCGGGTATACACTACAGATCCGTACCACGCTTTAACTCCAGCTGCTGCTGCCTACGGCGTGGGAGCCATGGTAAGGGTCACGTCTCTAAAATGAGAAAATCAGAGATTTATTCCCGCTTTCTGGCACCCAGCTTTTGTAAAGTTTGGATTTGCCAATGCAAATTGCTCTTTAAGAACGTTTTCTTCTTTCCCGTCCTGCTGTGAGTGTTTCTTTGTCACACGGCGTGAGCCGACAGTCCTACAAACAACATAAGATTTTCTGCCATTACCTTCTTAGGTTAGCAATTAGCATGGTTAGCACAGTCGTGCTGTAAACAGCAGCTTCACTGCACATCGTCTCGAATGTTGATCGATACCTAACTAATAGAGGACAGGTGTGGTGGGCGCATTTCTGCTAACGCGCTAATAGCAAAGCTAAATTTTCACTTCAAGCTTTTGCTAACTTTGAAAACGAAAGTTCATTTTTCAGGATTCGTTCGAAACCGCCAGTTTACTTGGCTGTTTCGTAAGCTTTCAGTTGAATAAAGTTTGATATTTGTGTCCAGGTTTTGTTCATCTACTGTCAGGATTTCGTTAAACAGTTAGATGTTCATATTCATGCTCTTACTATGAAGTGTATGAAGAATGTCTCGTTTTCTCTGCTCGTGTCTTTTTTCAAAGAGACACACAGGAACGAAATGAAACAATGAAACAAAACAGCTGAGAAGACAAACATGAATACAACATCTAAGGCCGTCATAGAACATGACAATTGGTTCTCTAGGGTTGTAGCAACATAATATTATTCAAAAATGAAACAACAAAGGACCATTTTGAAATTAGTTTTGGCCATTCATATGGTTTTACTGCTGGAACTAAACTAGAACTCAAGGTTATATCATACATAAATCTAGTTTATTTTATAAACTATAAAACAGCCCGTTACCACAATAAACTCTAAACGAATAGTGTAACAATTCGTTTTGAAACAGAACATTTTCAGGAACCTGTAAAGATTCAAATAAACGTAAATATTTCTATAAGGGTCTAATTTTGTGGTTTTTGTCTGTCTTCTGTCTTCCAGGCTAGTTTATACCGGGCGGGATACAGTCGGTTCGCTCCTTACTAAAGCCACAAAAAAAACAAAAAAAAACAAAAAACAATCCCATCCAAGGAATTCCACTTCTCTCCAAAACTCCCTCTGAAGCTCCGTGTTTTTGGCAGGAGCCTCCCCTCCATTTTATCTGCAGGCAGACTATAATAGTGACAGCTCACTTCTCACTTTATTTTTTTTTTGCCACTTTTTTTTCCTCTCTTTTTTTTTTCCTTTTTTGTGGTCTTTGCCACATCACCAAAACCAAACTGCCTGTAATTATTTTTATTTTTTTCTGTCGCCGACATGAAACCAAGTGGGGGGTAAAAGACAGGGGGGAAAAAAAAAAAAACACAACAAAAAAAACAGAAAAACCTGCCATGACGAGGGTCTCCCACGTATGAAGCTGGAGCCTGCTGCTGGTTTGAACTTCAGAGCAGCATTTGGGATCATTTTAAGAAAAAAAAAAAAACAAACAAACTACGGGACCCAGGCGGAGACCTCTGAAACACTACAAATCTTTTTTTTTTTTTTTTTTTTTTTTTTTGTGTGTGTGTGTGTGTGTCTCTCCACACGAGCTGCCCTGTAACTCGACCCACTTAAACCCGCAGCTACGTTCAGCACCAAGCGTAATGTTTTTCTCCCCCGACGTTGGACTGAACCGCGACTCCGAACTGCCACAGCGCTGATGTGCAAAGGTACTCTTTGTTTTTAAACACTACATTCACAGCTACGCACAGCGTAGACCTGCTGCAATCATCTTTTCCGGCTCAATAGTTGAAACAATAATGAGAAGAGAAAAACAAAATAAATGGATGAAACCAAGTACTTGATTCAGGATATAGGATTTTTCTTTTCTTCTTCACTTCAATGATGGAAACCACTGCTTCGAACTATATCCCACTGCCTTCATCTTTGTCATTTCAACCCAGTATACTCGAGAAAACTCAAGAAGACGAGATAATCAGTGACGAGGAAAGATGTGTTGTTTTTTTTTTTTCTGCATTACCTCAGTTGTTCGGTTTACAACTCGAGCAGACGTAATTATTTTCTCCGGCGGACGTAGATTCCAGTTCGTTGTGAAAGTTCGGCGCCTCGCTCGCTCTTGATACTTTTATTTTTGCTTCTTTCAAAAAAGTCGAAAAGGAAAAAAAAACAAAACAAAACAAAACAACGGACTCTGTACATGTTTGTGTCCCAAACCGTCAAGACATTCCAGCTGCAGCGAACGAGCGGATCGGACCGGACGGACATGAACGCGACGGGACTGAAAGGAAAAGCGGGAGCAGCTACGAGGGAAACGATTCAGTTCTGTTCCTTCTTTTTTCTTTCCTTCTTTCTTTCTTTGTGTTTTTTTTTTTTTACACTGCAGTTCCGATCCAGCAGCATGTAGAGATCACAGTGATATAATGAAGTAGGAAAAACAGCCGAAAAAAAAGATAGGACTTCATCAACTAGTTTAGTTTAAAATTCATCATGTTGTGGTTTTTACTCCCGGTGACTGAAGGCGTCATGGAAACGACTGACTTACCACTTCCACACCCCGTCTACGAGTCTCGCTATTATTTGCCTTTCCTTTTTTGGGGTTCCAAAGATTTCTTTCTTTCATTTTTTTTTTTTTTTTTTTTAAAAGACAGCACATCTAATTTTTTTGTTTGTTTGTTTGTTTTGGTCCTGATGTATTTCTTCTGTGTTATTTTTCTGTTGTTTTTTTCTTTTTTAAAGGCTTTTACTTTTGCAATATTTTACCCAGCGGTTTGCAGCTGTACCTCGGGAGGGGAGAAACGTCATCGAGGCAAAAACGACAAAAGCGTTAAAAGGTTTGCAGTGGACGTGATTTGAATTTGCTTCTCACCCCTAATTTATTGAGGGTTTTTTTGTTTTTGATTTTTTTTTTTTTTTTGGGAGGGTCTGGGGGAAACACAAACACAGCGTTAGACGTGCAGACGGAGGAAATCAGAGCAGGTAGAAATGGGTCCGACGCCGTCCGCGTTTTTTGGTGAAACGATGCGAAGGCGAGAAGTGGCTCCCGTCAGTCATCAGCTGACAGAATAACGGCGCGGGGACGCGGAACTTCAGGAGGATCGTACGCGTCTGAACATTCCGCATCCCTTCGACGCCCAGACGTAGAAAGTACGCAGCGCTTCCACGTTGGGTACGAGTCAAAATACCGCGCGCAAAGCGCGTGTCGGCATCACGTCGACGACGCGACGTCGCACGTCGTTTCCACGTTGCGTACGCGTCAAAAGGAGCGCGGCGCGTTCACGGGGACGTGACCCTGCCGGCGTTCCAGAGGAGGACTGGTACCAGCGCGACGCGTGATGTGCCGTGTTTTCTGTTTTTCTCGTATGATTATGAAAACCGCGTGCAGTAGGTCCAACGAGTATTTCTTGACGAGCATTACCTCTTTATTATTTTTTTTTTTTTTTGTCTTTATGTTCGTTACAAGTATTATCAGAAGTGTTGCTATGCATGCTCTTGCGAGAGAGGAAAGGTGTCAGTCTTGTTTTTTTTTTTTTTTTTTGTTCTGTTTTTTTATTATTATTATTATTATTATTATTATTTGTGCATGAATTCAAATCCTAGTGCTGGAGGAGGATGGGAGTGTTTACGGCTCAGGAAGCGGGGAGAGCTTTTGCGATGTGATGCGCCGCGACGAGGAACGTTATGGAAAGTCCGGGGTGAAAGTTGTTTGAGGCTCAACGGGAGGCGACAGGAGCGCTCCGCGTTACTCTGGCGGGGAGGATCTCTCGCCTGTGCCTCTGTCGTCCCGCTGAACGTCCGGTCGTTTCGGATGAACGGTGCAATTCGGCTCCGACTCATCCGAGGTCGGATTCTGGCAGGCGGAGGGATCCTCCCCTCACCCCCAGCCGACGGGTGCATGAGATGTTTGCTTGTTCTCATATCTGATAATTGGGGCAAATTGTATTTGGAAAGTGTCAAACCATAAATGAAACGGATTGATGCGAAGGAAGCAAAAGTTCTCCTATCCAGCCAGCCAGCTCAGTGGGAGTCTGTACAGCAGTTAATAAATGGGTTTGAATTGCATGTGAAGGTTTCTTTTCTATGTCACATGCTCTTAAAAAGCTCATTTATCCAAGTGATTTTTTTTTTTTTTTTTTTAAATAAGTGAAAGTAAATAAGTGTATTTTCTCATGATGTTTTATTTTGCCAGCCTTGTGTCTGCCTTCTGTTTATTCTCTTCATTATTATTGAATGTATATAATAAATAAACTGTTTGGTTTTTATGCTGGTCTTCATGTCTTCTCTCGCGTGCAGGTCTGCTCGTTGCTCGCGTCGCCTCGCATCTCGAGGTTTTTGTCACATCGCAGTCGCAAACGTCAATCTGTGTTGTGGTCGTACAGAGTGTTCGGCTCAGATCTCCGTCATTTTGGTCGACCGGCCCGATGCTTGCCCGTGAAGCCGATCTCACCTACCTCGACAAAGGTCTGAAAATGAACCGCTGACCCCCTTTGCTTTGCCGAGACTCGAGAAATTTGACTGACGGAGCACCAGCTTGTGTCTGCATATGCTCAGGTAACTATAGTAACTCCTTTGTTGCCAACTCATCCACTGTGCTGCTGTATTTTGCAACTTTTCAGAGGGGGAAAAAAAAAATAAAACTATTCAAAATAACGATCGGCCAGAACACAGCAATCGGTGCACCCGCAGATTTTACGTGATGGCCGGGACATGATAGACCGTAATGGAACGTTTCAGATCATTTGGGTTGTTGGTGTGTCATTAGAAAGCCCTAAACTCGTATCAGGATAAAAACCTCAAAATGTCGAATGCATTTCTAAAAACTTGGGTTTCGAATACGCCATGTTTTGTCACGGAAGGATGATTTGACTTAATCTTGTACTTCTAGCATTTTTTGTTTTGCTTATAGGGAACTGTAACATAGCTGAATGGAAAACTTTTAACTGCGCCAGGAAGTTTCCAGAAAGCAGAGAAAGGTGAGAAGCAAGTGGCTCCAATGACTGGAGTGACTTTTTTTCGGAATAGTTTTACGACTGTATCTTTTTTTTTTTTTTTTTTACTTCTGCCCGGGTAATATTGATATGGAGTATCACAACTGAAACATTTGGCGATTATTTTGTGATCATGTTTCATGTTTACATAAATTCCTCACTCTATTTTGTCTACCCAATTTAAAAATATGACACCTTTGTTTACTCCAGTCATTTCAGTTTTATTTGGATTGAAGCTACTTTGACTCGAGTTCAGTCTCTGGGTTCTCTGTCAGAAAACGAGGTGGGGGTCTTTGGCTTCAGCCGAGATGACTGACGGATTGCAGAGGCCTTGTTCTCCCCGGGACCCGAAATCCTCTGGGCGATAAGCGGCTCCAAACGTTTCCTCGTGGCTGCCGAGGGGGAAAAAAAACAATCTGGAACCAGCTTTAATTGCATGTGGAGCAAATGGGCTGGATGCGACAGGAAAAACCTCATACTCGCTAATTGCTCTAATGCACGAGAGGCCAATTGCCAATTTGATGGCACGTGCCTTTCTGAATAATTGGAAGTTGGGGTAATTGGAAGAGTAGATTGAAGAGCGTCCTGATAAAGAAGAGGGATTTGGGTTTATTGAGGTTAGGCATAAATCGCTGCGGTTCTCAGTGGAGGGGGGGAAAAAAAATGCGATTATTGAATTTAAATCATCCTGTGTGCTGCTTTAGTTGGAAGGGAAGAGACAGGAAACGTGATAACTGCACTCTCAATGGCACCTCCTGCTCCTTAGAATGCCCGTATGTCGCCATCTGGCGGTCAAACTGTGACACTACAGTGCTTTTGTTATTTTCTGAGAAATGTCAGTCTGCCTGTTTCAGTGATATTAAACTGCTTTCACTTCTTGAACTGAATTAACCTTCTCGATCGCATCTGAGCCTGTCTGCATAGATCATGGTGCAAGAAACTTGAGCCTCCGTAAAATAACTTTTTATTGACAAAATGTTTGATATGCCATAGAAATTGCAACTCATCGATGAGACTTCTTTCTGTGTAATCCTAATTCTGTGGCTTCGCCCTGAAATCTTCCCCAGTTTTCTGAATTTTTGGGCGACTGCCAAACGGACGGTGCACGTTGAAACCGAGCTCATCCACCGATAAACATAGCCACCCCACCCTGTCGTCAAGTTAGTGACTTTCTCACTATATTTAGCAACTTTCAGTCAAAAAAAGGGGAAAAAAAAGATGTATCAACAGGTCAGGCTTTTTTTTAAAAAAAATGCAATCTGTGCACGTCTACTTGATCTACCTTGTGCAGGAACAACCACACAACAGCAGAACTGTGAATCTGCAACTCGAGGATGCGACTCGGCGATGGCGCACTCAGTCCCGTCCTGGCGTCCTTTTTTTTTTTTTTTTTGTTTTTTTTTGTCTCGTCTCGTCCCGTCTCTCAGGTCTCATCCGCTGGCCTCTCTCCTCTCTGACGGCCCGCTCTCGTCGGCGCCTCTTGGCTTTTCTATACATCTCTGACCAGAACAGACCATGGCCCACACACAACGACGGGAGACTTCACTTCCTCCGCTCTCCGACCGTCCGAGCTCGGCGTGTCAGACGAGCCGATTCCCATTTCGCGCCACGGACGCAGTTCGTCTTGCGAAACAAAGCACCGACAATATTTACATTCGCACATTCGAACGTCCGCGGCGAGCCGCGACGCGTCTTCACTCCTCTCCGTAGTATTCGTCGTAGGGTTCGTTGAAGTTGGTGGTCTGAGGGCGAGGGATGGTGTAGTCCTTGTTGGGGTCGATCTCCTGAAAGACACGGGTAAGCGGAGTGCTCATTGAGTTTTATTGCATTGCTGAGGTTGAAAGTCTCAGGGTGGAAATTATTATTATTTTATTTATTTATTTTTACCGTCATGGAGAAGCCTGACTCGTAGGGGGATCGCAGCGCTGGCTCCGCTCTCCTGCCTGAGGGGAAGAATCAGGTCAGCGTTTGCGGCGCACAGTGCGACCTGAGCAGAACGATGGCACGTTCACCTGCCCAGGCTCAATCTCTGCAGCTTTTAGCAGCAGGAAAATCAAGTTTCCTCAAGGAAAACCATTCCCCCATAAACACTCGCGTATGCGCTCGGATTCACCGTCTCCCAGTGCACAATGGCTCTTTGCTCTTTCACGGCAAAGAGCAAAGAGCTCTTTGCCGTGACAGAACGGCAAAGAGCCGTTCTGTCACGGCTCTTTGCCGTGACAGAATATATATATAATATATATATTATAAATCCGAGTCAGCGCCATAAATGAAACCACAGAAGGGGCTATTTGCATTCGCAGGAGGAGGAGGAGGATGGTTCACAGCAGCAGCAGCAGCTCGGCGCAGGGAGGCGATTCTCTCGGAGTCTGGAAGGGAAAAGACTGAGAGCTGATTTGACCGGGTCTGGACCCAGATTCACTTTTTATTTGACCACACTGTTGACCCAGACCGTCTGTTCCAAACCAGAGTTTTGACAAAGCAGAGAATCTGTGGAAAGAGCTGATGATTAAGGAGAAGGAGGCCTTCTGACTTTCAAATCTATGAGCTCACCGCCTGAGATGAATCATCAAAATGCCGGTGGAAACCTTCAGAAAGCTGCTCAGCAAGACAAAGTGTTTGACCGGTGTTGTCCAAATAAAGACTTTTCCCACTTACTGTGAGAAAACACTTAGGTAAATGGAGTAAAATATGATAAATCAAGAGAATCAGAAATTTTGAGCTCGTATGGAAAAATTTGTGGAGTTTCTTAAAAACAAAAAAAAAAAAACAAAACGGTAAACATCTCCAATCTGCAGATTTTCATCCTCATTGCAGAGAATAAATGGTCGTCACCCCATTGCCTCAGGTTTACACAGAGCCGTACTTTAGCAGAGGCTCACCAGGGCGGTGTGCTCGGGCCCCCCAAATATTGATATAGGTGTTTTGCATTTTAAATCCCGCCCCAAAAAAATCTATTAATTAGCTTTTTTTTTAATCCCTTGGATTTCTGCAGAGTTGTCTAATATTTGACACCAACTGTTGGCAAATGATGGTGACGTCATAGCCCGACCTTTGACCCAGTGTTTCCCAACGCCGGTCATTAAGGCTCTCGTCCCTGCACGTTTCAGGTGCTTCTCTGCTTCAGCACACCTGAAGTCACCTGAGTAACAGGCTTTTCTTGATCTGCAGTCGTCCGTGCAGAGCAACGTTGGCTCGAGGACGAGGGTTGGGAATCACTGCGAAGTCGGACGTCTCGGTTACTGATGCAGGGCCTCGTGAGAACTTCCCTGCAGGCCAGAAAATAACTTTGCTCGTGTTCTACCACTGAAGGTAAACGAATGATGCTCCGGCCCCCAGAGACTGCAAACATAAAATACCTCGAATCGAGAAAACTTTGTTGTGAACGTGCAGCGACCTGAGCTTTCAATCTGCAGCCGGGGTCGGCGTCCCGCGTTTTCCACGGTTCAATAACGCTGATTTAAATGACTGCGTCATCTCCTTCGCCTGACATCGATTTCCACAGAAGCCTGTTAGTGACCCACTTATTCAAATCAGGAGTGTGAGAACGGGGAAACGGGCCCGTTGGCAGATCTTGGGGGGGGGGGGAAGAAAAGGGGCGTGGTGTTGTAGCGTGCATGTTGAATATAGAAATTGTCAGAAAACGTCCTGGATTTGGTTTCAAACGTTGAGTTTTTCAAACGAAACCTTCTGGGATTCTGTAATTCATATGGAACTGGTTCCATATGTTTTCTCTAACTTGGGTCTGTGGAGCTGCTGCTGCTTGAGACGCCAAGACAGAAGAATATAAAATGTAAAACTTTTTTTTTTAAAAAAAACGTATTTACACCCTTTTAACTTTTTACCGTTTCCTCATTTTGAAGCCGCGCCCCTCAATGTGCAACGTTCGGGTTTTGTGTGATCAGTCCTTTCTCTGTTGGCACTGGATTTTATTTTGGGCGTCAAAGTCAACGGGGAGGGGGGGGGGGCAAACACACCTCCACACTGCTCAGATTTTTAAACAGTTTTCGAATGATGTTCCAGTTCATATTCACGTGATAATTTGTGTGCATCACGGTGAAATACACTGAAGTTGGTCATTGGAATCAGACAAAGTTTGAAGGGTGTGAAAACGTCCGCGCATTTTAAAATAAGCTTTTTTTTAAAATTTATTTTAAATCATTAATATGACCATAAATTAGTAAATGGATATTATACTTTAATCTCCTCCGTACTACAGCAAAATAATCATATATATGATTGTGATTTTAGTTGAGCCTTTAACTGTTTGATGTTATTGTTTAATTGAATTAAGACGCATTGCTAACGATAGGGAAATACGTGAGTCTAAGGGGGATTTTCTTGAAACGGTGTTTTGCTTTATTGCCAGTATTTAGTTCATGTGTAATTGGTCATTTAAAAAAAAAAAACACAAACATGCGGCAATTTTAAGTTCAAATCTTTTCGTCTCGCTTGATTTGCAGGATTACAAACAATTTCTCGGCCCGCAGAGGTGAGTGAGCCCAGACTGAAGCTGCAGGATATCGAGTGCAGCACGGATCTGAGCAGATTTAATAGATTTTTCTAATCCGCTAAATGTAATAAGTTTCGTTTGCGCCACATCAGTAAATCCTTGCTGAACAGAGTGAGAGCAGAGATCAACTCTAACCATGCCTCCATCTCACCTCTCTTGTTCTCGCCGTCCGTCTCGAAGCTTCCGTTTTCCTTCCCTTCCTTCTGGCTTCCCAGTCCGGGGATGTCGGCGCTGGGGCTGGTCCACCCTACAAAGTTGAGAGGAACTTCCTGCGCCGTGGCCTCCCCCCGGCAGAAGAAGGCGACCTGGGACACGCCGTGCCCGATCACCAACACCCAGCCGTTTGCGACCAGGGCGATGCTCAGCACCGGGTCGTCCCAGACCGGCCGGCGGTCCACCTCGGGGTTCCCCCTGGTCAGCATGGCGATCCACACCACCCAGATGCAGGCTGAGAGCAGCAGGGTGACGCAGAGCGTCGCGGCCTGAGCCCGCCACTGCTGGTTGGTGGGTCCCGTGTAGCTGTAGCTGTACGTGGAGCAGGAGCGGCACAGGATTTGCATGGACAGAATCAGGCTGATCAGCAAGAGGCACAGCACGTAGATCTGCAGCATGGCGAACTCCTTCTGGCTGTACTGGCAGGGCTTCTGGTCCCGCACCAGGACGATGATGAGCCACTCCGTGGAGATGATGACCTGCACGGCAAAGAGCCCTAGGGCCACGCCTGGTTCGCCCCAGTCTCGAGCGGCAGCGAAGCCCAGCATGGCGAGGCAGCGAGCCAGCAGGCAGGAGAAGGCCAGCGCGAAGAGCACCCCGAAGAGGAAGACCCTGGTGGGGCAGGTCTGGGGGGTGAGGCCGATGATGAAGGAGAAGGTGATGGCGAAGACGCCAGCCGTGGCCAGGAGGAACATGGACATGGAGAGTATTGAGCCCCCAACTGTGCCGCTGCGGCTGTGCCGAGAAGACACACAGGTGCACAAGGCCCAGAGCAGCAGGCCCAGAAGGAGACCTACACTCAACAGGAAGCCTGCAGAGGCGAGGGTCTCCAGGACTATCCCCCACGCCGCCCGGCGGTCACACAGGTACCTGTACTCTGGATTCAGTCCGGCTCCACAGCCTCGCACACCCGTCAGGTAGGTAATGTTTGAGGGAGCGGTTGTGGAGCTTATTGTGGTGTTGATTTGGGACTGGCACGCGAGAGGGGCATAGACGAGGAAGGCAAGGGGGAAGAGAGAACGGTGCTTCGTATGAGAACCAGCCATGATGGCTTCAGTAATCCACAGGAGGGCTCGGCCTTTCTTGGTCAACTCTCTCTCTCTCTCTCTCTCTCTCTCTCTCTCTCTCTCGACGTGGCGGTTCGTTCCTGCGACAGAAAAAGCACATCAGACCACGGAGTCCAACACCAAAACAGGAGCTGACAGAGTCTGCAGCACAGCGGAGGAGAAAGAGGTTTCTCAGTCAAAGTGCAGGAACGGGGAGTGTGTGGACATGCCAGGACAAAGCAGAGCAGTGACTGAGCCCAGACTAGAGCTGCAGGATCACAAATGCAGTACGGAGCCAAGATTGAGACACAAGTAAAAATAAAGCCTCCAACAGATCCCAAAGGTACAGAACCCAAAAGATCCTGTCGCTTCAGCTGCTCTGACTTCTTTCTACCACAAAAGTTCTGTTCACGACGTGGACCAGGATATTCGCTTCTCTAACCTGAAGAGCTACGTCTGAATTGTGTCAGACTTTACATATCAGTGGACCTCTGTGAGTGCCTCATCCTGGGTGTGAGACACTCGCCCCGTGTCTCAGGATGAGTGTCGGCACCCAGTTTTTGCACCACCCAGTTTTTGGCCGGAGTGCCTCAAGCCTCAGCTTTTGGGCCCATACCATTCTCCCGCTGCATTTCACTTCTTTCATAGCTTGAATTTTATAACTGAGCATATTCTGTGGTAGGAATCAGTTGTTATAAACTGAAGGTTTCATCCGCCGATCCTGCCTTTCATGCTCTCTTTCTCTTTTTAAAGATCCCCTGTTCAGATCTTATTGCTGACCCATCAAGTCTGATTTGATTGGATCTGTCACGCATGAGATAAGTACTCTGTCGCATGTCACAATGGCGAGCAGTCAGAGATGAGCAGTCCTGATAGGCGAGTACCACTTCCTTCAGCCTGTAAAGTGAAGCCTTTGTTTGCCTGTCAGAGATTCTGAACTGACCTTTATGCAGATTTAATCCGGCCCAGACCTTACATTTTGGCTTGACGGTGTCCCTGTTTCGGTCTTCTGATTGAATTCCGAGGAAACCCTGGAGTTTAATCACACCGATTCGTTGGGTGTTGCAGTCGAGCAGCCGGGAGTTTAAGCATGTGTTAGTGTGCTTGAAAAAAAAAAAAAAAAAAAAAAGCCCCAACATGTTCACGGAGCGCGCTGCAGTGGATCCGTGCTTTCATCTCGTTCGGGTCAAATTCTAAAACTCTCCTGAAGCGTTTTTTGTTTGTTTGTTTTTTTTTTAAATTAAAATTGTAGGAAAAGATTCCTGCTTAAGTCTGGACAAAAATTTCTAATAAAATACACTTACCCCTTTTGACCTCTCGAAATCTTCGGTGTAGAGTTTCCTCAGCGTGCAGCCATGCAGCCCTTATCTTGCCCTATGCGCTCCCGTCTCTGCCAGCGCCAAGTAAAACGGAGGTGGTGAGGTCATCATGCGTTCGAAGGCTGGATTGCTTTGCCTTCGCAGCAACAGAAAACAGAAACCCGCACCCAGACTCGTTCCTTCCTCTCGGACCTGCCCCCGCTCGGGTCCCACCCTTCAGAGTCCAGGTGGGGCTCGCGCGCGCCTGCAAGCGGCGACGGCTGCAGGAGTCACACCTCCGTGCGCCCAAACCCCCGTCTCCCATCAGCATTTGCATTCCATTTGCTGATGGCGCTGGCGCTCGATCCGGATTAACCAGACGGCCTGGTGGTTGAGCGTTGAAAACACAGGAGGGGTGAAAATCACAGAGTCGTGAGGAACGGCTTTAAGGGCGAGTCCGACTGACTCACACCCCCCCCAAGTGTCGCCGGGACACGGCCGTTGCCTGAGCTACCGGTGAATCACGGCAACAACATTGGAAATCAGTTCGTTAGCCTTGGGGGAGAGTTGCGGCAAGACTAGAGAACACCTTTAGACTTTTGTCTCTCGTGAGTCCTTGCAAAACACCGCAGCTCATGCCTGTACAAGCACGGCGCTCGTTCGTTCAGGGCGTGTTAAACTCTGTTGGAAGCCAGCCCTTTAGCTCTAATGCCAGTAAAGCTCCTAGGCAAGCTGGGAAGCGTCTGCTGCTTGATGGGAATGTCGGCCGCGAACCCGTGGATCCCTCACGAACTCTGTTGCCTTTAAACGCCGCAGCGTCACCGAGTGGTGCCGCAGGCCGCATCCACCTGCTCATGGCTGCTGTAATTACTAGTTTCTGCGGGGGCAACCAGGTCGTTATGATCAAAGACTGTCATTTTGCGCGTTACAGAAAAGAGCCCGTTCAGGTGATTTCAGCAGGAGGAACGCGGTGAGCTGCAGCTCATGTTCTGTAAACGAGCCGTTCACAGATAACGCTGCGTCCTGCTCCAGTTCTCTGAGCATCACTGAGTTGTTCCTCCGCTACTAGCACACTGAGCAGCAGGTACGTCAGGGTGATTGACGGAGCCGAGGCCCTTCTCCTGGCTTTGATTGGTTGCTTTTGGTTGCGAGTGCATCTTTAACCCCAGACTCATGAGGTCACTTCAAAGTTTTGTTTTGTTTTTTTTTTTTTTTCTTGTTTTTGAGGTTGCTGTGGTTTGGATCTCTGGCTGTTCTCCAGAACCCAAGTTTTCATTGGCTTATGACGTCACAAATTGATGTCTTGACATTCTCCCGTAGGAAGAGCAGAAATCGTAGCGCCATCAAATACCGCAAGTCTCCCATCACACTGGAAGATTTGATTCCTTTGTAGATGTTTGACGCTTTGTCGCGTAATTAGACAGGTTCTGTTATCGTTCTTGTTTGTTTCTCGAGGCCCGATAGAAATCACGTCTGAGTATTTGTGGCTAACCACAGTTGAGTGATGATTTCACAAGTAGAAACAGTTTCACACAAGGCCTGGAAACTTAGTACCCAACGTTTTCAGTATATCGGCTTCAGCAACAGCAGAGACCGACACAGATGCTGAAAATATACACTTTACTGGCAGCTATCAGTACACAACCAGTTCACAGTACATTTTCTGAACACGGGGGGGGGGGGGAAAAAAACCAAAAAAAAAAAAAAAACAAAAAAAACTCGCACATTCTGTCTTTATTCTCTCTGAGAGGGCGCTGGGTTCAGACGGCGGCAGGAAGAGAGGGAGGTGGAGTTCGTTCTCCAAGTGCGTTGTGGCGTCAGCCCTTCCAGCATGTCGCACGCTCTCCCTGGTGCTGAAGGTACAATTGGAGCAAAGCGAACACGCGAACATGCGCACACGCACACACACACCATGCGACGCGACGGGAAAGAGGAGGAAAGTACAAAAGGAAGGTAAAAAGGTTCACTCCGAGCAGACGTTATTTACATTTTAACACACAGCTAGAAGCATTAAATACGGGCTAGTGTCGAGCTCGCGTTTGGCTTGCATCCGTTGCCGTGGGCGCGGAGGGGCGGGGAGCACGCGGGGAGGCCGAAGGAGGAGAGAAGAGAGGCGGGAGATTTAAACTGCTCTACGTGGCTGTTGGGGACGGGAAAAGGTTCTTGGGGGGGGGGGGGGGGGGGGGTTTCTCGTCTTCTCATTTCAAGTACATATACTGTAAACAGTATCATATATTAATAATGATATAAAAATAATAAAATCCACTTAGTGGAATAAAGTATGAGGTAGTCAGACGAGAGGGCGTTAGGGGGTTGGCCGGCGGCCTTATGGCGGCCTGCCGAGCCGAGGCGGAGAGGCGGCCGGGCGGAGAGGGGCAGATGGGGGAGAGGGGCAGGAAGGCAGGAGGCTTAGATGATGCCGTATTTGGCCAAGTCGCTGAGCTCCATGTCGCCGAAGGCCTCCCATGGGCACACCACTGTGATGTCGGTGCCGAGGCCCTCCATGCCTGGGATGTCGTCGCCGAAGCTGCCGAAGGCGAGAAAGGCGAACAGTCAGATTTGATTACAAACGATTTTAGAGATTTTTTTTTTTTGAAAAAACAATGTTCTTTACCCCTTCTGGCCTGGTTTGGGAGCCTTGCTCTTGAACGTGCGAGTCTGCCTCTGCTTGAACTTGGGTGGGCCCTTCTTGGGAGTGGTGGGGCCCGCGGCTCCGCCGGGGGACAGGGCGCTTCCTGCTGGTGGACTGGCGTTCATTTCTGAGGAAGACAAAAGCGGAGACATTTTAAGCCGCTGGCTTCTGCTGTCCCGGCTATAATCCTGTTTCCATCCGACTCTTAATGCCGATCAGGGCCAATTTGACAGATTAGGCTAACCTGGTGGATTAGCTCTAATCCAGCTGCAATCCTCAGACCACTAATTGTCCTTCTCAGTGTGAAAACAGAAAGCAACATACATTCTTGACCTCAAGCCTTCCTGTCAGCTCTTCAAGCTCGACCTCCTGCCTGCAGGACCCAAAACCCGTTTTGGTTTTCTACCTCTGGCGTCAGCATGACGTTTCGTTATTTAGCAAGTTCGACGCTTAGAGCCTACAAAGAACGTCAGATGCTTTCTAACCCCCTTCATCTGCCTGCTGAGACTTTAGGGAGTGAAAACATCCCCTCCCCCTCCCCCCCCGTTTCATTTTGTTATTCAACTCAAACAGAAGCACCGCCTGCATCAGTAAACAGCGGCGGAGAATCTCCGTCGGAATACTGCAGAGGTCTCGTTAAGGAAGCTCAGTGATGTGGGGACGAGCCGCCAGCCATCTGCTGCTCCTCGAGTCAATCTGCGTCGCTTTGAGCCAAAACGCAGCTTCCTTTTCTTTCTCACTTCTCTGGTAGTGCCGTCCAAAACCTTACGAAGATTTTCGAGCGACAAACGCTAAAACCGTAAACCTGGTTCTACCTCTTTGCTTCGTAGTTTCCACTCGACTATTTTGTGACACTTCCCTTCCCAGATCTGCGTCAGTCGGGGAAACGAAGCGAGGCGTCCGTCCGGTCTGCTCCTACCTGTTGCTTGCAGGTGTCCCACGGAGACTCTGGTTCACCGCTTCTTCGTTTTTTTCCTCCTCGACTTCGTTGAGACGCTTCGCCTGCTTTGTGCTTTTATACCTCCAGCCCTAATCCCCACATCCTCTGCTTACCAGTCACATGGTCGCTGGTAGAGGTCAGCCAAATTTCTCGAGCAACCCAGCATCTTCTTCTACCCCCACCGTCCCCTCCACTCCCTGCCCTTGTTTCCATGGCTTCGCCCGGCCCCTCCCTGACGTCCTGCATGGAGAAGAAGTGCTGGCCGCTTGGAAAACAATGTCAGAGATCAACCTGGAAAGGCTTTTATCCGGCTTACTCCTCTAAACCCCGGCACGCCTGCTGAGGAGACAATCTACCCCTCGCGTTCCTCGTCCATGTGAGCCGCCGCTCACACATGCGAGGCGCTGGGCTGTGGGTCCAATTGTGGAGCAACCAGGGAGAGAAAAGCAGGATCAAGACTTGGGAATTTCAGCAAAATTCAATAGGAATCTTAAAAAAAGAAATAAATAAAAATGAATAAATAAAATGACGCTCCATAAGTCTCGTCTTTGGATAAACATTTAAATGTTTTGATTCGAAACGATTGTTGACTGGCGTGATCCGATTCTGAGGCTTAGGACTTGCGAGACGTTTCTAGATGTCTTACCAAAACTCCAGAAGGTTTCAGAACCTTTTGTTCTGAAAACAAAGGTTCCGGAGCAGAACATGAGACCCAAATAGATCTGGTATCTTATCTACTTCATTTAACTCTTAATTTCATTTTATTCATTTTATTCATTTTCATTTTATTCTTAATTCTGTTCAATTGTTCTGCTTTGCCCAAATTCTGTTGCTCTTTATGAGCTACATTCATAAGCTCACGTTGACAATGGGATAGTTTTCACATTGCCATCAAAACCTCCAGTGTTTTACTTGTATTTTTGGCATTTTGAGTGACAAACCAAATCAAAGCGGAGCAGGAAAAATAACACGGGGTTCAGAAGTGTAGATCTGAAAAGTGTGGTGTGCATTTGTAGCAATTTCTTTTCATTTCTTTGTCGGGTGCGTCACGTCAAGCTCCAGAGACGGGGATCGTTCTTTGTAAAATAACCCAACCTTGGATGATTGCGTGGACAGCGTGTGTGCAAATCAACTTTATGTTCAACATGAATGCATAAAATAAGCCATGGACACCAGTAGAGACGAAAACTTTCAATAAATAAATTAAAAAAAAAATAAATAAAACTATCTGTATCTGTTTTTCCCATGTTTCTGAAAGCCTGCCCGACACACATGGAAGCACAACTTGTTGTATCTTGCAGCTTAAAACCTGACTGGGGTTGAGGTTTAATAATTTAAGATGTCAAACTTCTTGCCTAGAAACTGAACCATCTTTGAATTTCGGTGTTAGCTCCTTTGTTGTCTATTTGTGTGCATACATCTCTGGGTAACAGAAACAAAAGTCAACCATTATGCAGATGACATGATTACTTTTTTTTTTTTGGTTCAGCGTGCAACATCGACTGCAGAAGAGTTTAGAACTGATCTTTGTGTTCGGTGGAGAAGAAGCTGTCTGGTTTTTACAGTCATGTGATAATCAGAACCTTTTTGATAAATGGTCAAACCATTAGTAGGACGCCGAAAGTGTTTAGAAACACCAATACAATACACACAGTTTTCGTTTAGTTCAGTTTAATCTAATTCATTTCAGTATGGACACGACCTTGACTGTTTTTCAAAATGCATTTTTTAAACAGGTAAAAAAAAAAAAAAAAAAAAAAAAAAATTAAAATTTAGAGGTAATTTCTGATTTTGTGCTGTTAAAACTCAACAGCTTGGTGTCGGTAGATTATGCCTTGGCTTTATTTACTCATGATCCCAATGTTCTGTCAGGAGAACCTAAAGATTTTTAGATTTGGTCAAATATTCACCTGACAGCACAGCTTGGATCAAAGCATATTTTCATATGCTAACATGGCTCAGTCATAATCCAACTGAGAATCAATCAAGACTTTTTACTCTGATGGTCAAAGATGGCCTCCTTAAGCTTTGGCAGCTTCACGAAGAAAAATGGGCAAACATCTCGGTCTCCAGCTTTGCAAAGCAGGTAGAGATATGTGCACAGGATTTGACTAAGACTCAGAAGAGCTAAATTCAAACTCTTGTGTAAATTTCCTCCTACTTCACAATCATCCGTTGCTTTGTGTTAGCTCTTCGCACATGATCTCGATCCAATACACTGAGATTTGCTATGAAAACCTTTGTCGGCCTCTACGACATACAGACCGTTTTATAAACGTCTGTTTGCGCTGACTGTTGTTTTACAAGGATGCTGTAACGACGTGTCAGGGCTGATCTGCATTCTGCAAACTGGAGTGGAATTGGGGTTAATCATATCCTGCGCTGGTCCGCTGAGGTCTGACCGGCACTCGGCGCTGGTGCTGAACTCAGAAGGAGGACATGACCAGAGCTAAGCCACTTTATCACCATCTAGGCTGAACGTAGAGGTGTTGGCCTCTTTCTTAAAGGCTGTTTTGATCTACTTGTTCTTATAAACACTTGACTTTGCTTGACGAACCTCTTCATATCTTTGGAATTGATGGTGTTCTAGCCTTGGTTTTTTTGCACATTTTCCATGAAACGTCTGGAACTTTGCAAAGACTTTGAAACTTGCGTCCAGACAGCAGCCCAGTTGCTTCTGTTTCGTACCCACTGAGTCACACAAGCATGCTTGAAAGTCGCTGTGAAGACGTCAGGTGGCCCCGTCTTCTTCTAACAGGTCAGTGTGTCAACTTTAGCGTCTCCTGCTGCAAACGTCTTAATACTAATTCGATTAAGGAAAGGAGACGGCATTAAAACGTCGAAGTGGAGCAACAAAATTATGCAAGTCTGGCGCTCTGCACCCGCTGCGAGGTTTCGCCACACGTTTGGCTTCGCGTGTCGTATGAGCCGACCTGTCAGATTTACATAAATATGAGCCGAGTATGGCATCTTATCATTTTCGTGGGTTTTTGCCTCGACTGAAGCGCCTGCCATGCGCTGCGGGGGGGGGGGGGGGGGGACTTTAAAGAAGACGCGCGTGTGGGGTGTCATGAGGCGGCATATCTGCGTGCTGATAGATGCCCTTTGAAAGAAAAATGTCACGATTTGAATAAACTGCAGGCTCAACTGCATTCAGGGTTTTGTTGGTTTTAACACATTAGAAGGTTTAGTCCTGGAAATATGACCAAAGTTATTATAGCATTTAGTAAAAAAAAAAATTAAAATAAAAATCACCTACCTCACAGTTTCAGATGGAAATAGTAAAATTCTTCCAAGTTTAATTAACATTCCTACTTTGTTGGAATGCTCCATTTAAAATGGAAGATTCCCATGATTATTAATTTTTTTTTTACATATCAAGTACAAATATATTGCGGCGGAGCGACGGCACAGGAGCTCGAGTCGCCCAGCTCGTTGACTGAACATCAGTCCTGCTGACTATCCATAGTCAAGAAATTAAACTGTCAAAATTGCAAAGCAAGTTGTTTATTCCCTCAACATCACAATCAACTCCCAACTATTGCATCAGTGCATATTTATACGCATGCTTCTGTTTGTGTGACCCAAAGCCTCCTCTAATATTAGTCGTGTGTCTTTGGGAGCATGTCTGCTCTGGATGAATGGAGGCAGAGAGCTCAGACTGCCTGGTCTGCTCCGTTCGGACTCGGACGTTGGCGAACCCGAGCATTCTACTCGAGGGAGCGCGACCGCAGCCCACTTTCAAAATGCAACGCTTTCCAAAGTCAGCAGAGACGTTTCTAAAGGCGGCAGCGCTGACCTCTGACCAGGACACACAGCAGCTGAACTTATCACACGTTTCTATAGTTGGTCGTACAAACGAGCCGGTTTTAAAGTATCTTTGTTCTTTTTTTTTTTTTTTTTCTGCCAGGGAACCAAGAAGAGATGCATTGTACCAAATTTAGTAGCTAATTTCCATCTGTGCTGCCAGGGTAGGTAGATTTAAAAATATACGCAAGATACATATTCAAATGAAAGAGACAAACGAATGAACGTGCGGTTAAATACTCTGATGAGTGAGGCCGCTTCTCTGTTTTGCTCTGGTTTATTGACTGACAGGCACGCAAGTCCATTATTAGCCTGTAGGGTTTGGGTATTGGGTTAAATTATGGCACCGAAGTCAGTTGTTTTCTCACAGTATTTGCACTGAGTGAAAAGTCCCTCACTTTCGGGACGTGCTGTAGTGGCGCAGGGGTTTAGCGCAACCCACATATGGAGGCCTCGACGCGGCTGTCGCAGGTTCGATTCCCGGCCCGGTGACCTTTGCCTCTCATATTAGAGAGCCAGAAAAATCTTTAAAATAAAGCTTCACCTTCACTAAATATGATGTTGAGTTGTGAAAGTATCCAATGGCTCTTAAATGCTAATGGCTGCAATATATCCTCAGCAGACATTCGCTACAGACGTATTTTCCATTAAATAAGAAACGCAATTGAAATCACACGTGAATTCACACAAAACGCACCAAAAACGCCCACGCATCCAACTCGGCCAGTCAGATGTGTTTTCGACACGCGTAACGCTTTTGGCGTGAACGCGCCGTCATCGCGGCGTTTCCATTAAACACATTTTATGTGCAATTGTACGGTGAGTGGAAAATCCAGCTGGCGATTTAATTTCCTTTAAAACCTGACAGATCTTCCCTGGAGTCCATCTGATGTTGGCTGCAGTCGCTGTAAATGCTCTTCTTCAGCTCAAGCTGTCCCAGCGCGTCACATTCCCTGCCAAAGAAACGATCAACGTAATGGCGGCTGTGTCCGCGTCTTCCGCTTTAAATCCCTACTAAATTCATGCGGGTACCTCCGTTTCCCCTTATTTGTCATTAAAGCTGTCCGTCTCGCCGTAGGGACAGTTTTATTTCATTATCCCTGGTTTTCCTTTGTTCGTTTTACTTACTGTGGCGTTAAAAAGTTGCTTTTATTGCGGTTTGAGCTTTTTGGCAAACATTTTCTGACTTGATTAGATCTCAGAGTATGATCTTATGCGTGTCCAGTCAGTCTAAACAATCGTTCAGTAATGCCACAAATTAAAAGACATGCCAGTCGTTCATTCGATCCAGGATAAAGGCTTCAGTCAGAAACGGGAGCGGTTGTTAAGCCCTCGTTCTTTTGCCCCCATAATATAATCAGAGATCCTTCTTCAACCTTCAGCAGTCTTTCTCGTCTTTCCCAGAACTCTCTCTCTCTGTCTCTCGGCAGCTCTGCTTCTCCGCCTTTAAATAGCTCCGGTGATTAGCGCTCAGCCGTTTTGCTGCAGCGCCGTTCCAGGCCGATCCCGGTTTTATTTGCGTGGAGCTCTTTGGAAAACGAGGGAATAGACGCGCAGATGACCGAAATGCAACGCGCACGCTGCCGCTTCTCGAGCCCGTCATTCAAATATTTTCCGTCCTCAAGCTGGAATCAAGTGATTCCCGTTTGCGCAGCCTTTTTTTCCTATAAAACCTTCTCGGGCTTTGTGGTAGTGAGTCGGATGAAGTGACGACATGACAGATGCCTGATTTCAACAGGCGTTTGTCACAATTACGGGGAACAAAAACGATTCACTCATTCATTTGGCTCTGGCACATCCAAAGTTAAAAACCACAGAAACAGGCCACGTTTTCACCTTGATGGTCCGGCTGCTGATTTCTTACTGCTGGGTTGAGATTTCAGTTGTTTCAATGGCGCGAGTAACGGAGGTGTGCATCACAGCATCTTTTGCACTGATACAAAGTTAATATAAGGCTTGTATCGCCGATACCGATACCGATACGGATACCGATACGGATACCGATACTTTTTCCATCAAACTTCTCACCTTCAGGCGTTTTTGTGGTTTTTCTTTGAATCATTTTGCTCAAATCTAAACTTCCAACACATTTACATGATTTCAGACTAAAATATCTGTAATCTTTTTCACTTTGGAGAATTTTATTGACTTCAACGTGTTGCAGGAACTGAGAGCTGCCCTTCACGTCGCTCAGAAGCCACACGTCTTCTAGGAAGGTTTGTTTTGCCTGTCAAATAAATCATGTCCTGTTTACAAAAACTGGTCTGTTACGTCTGTGGCTTCAGACAGCGTGACGTCATCCGTCCATATAAGGCGGTGGCTTTCTATTTTAGACAGGCGTGGCTCCAAAGGCTCTTTTTGCGTCAGAAACGTTTGTCTTAAAATGACGGGTTGTTCGTTGTTGCTGCTGCACCAGTTTTAGAGATTAAACCTTCCAGTTTTTTTTTGTTTTTTGTTTTTTTTTTCGCATAAGGCTGTTTACTTTCAGTTCAGCCTCTTCTCCTTTCAAAAATAAAAACACCACGGCTCAGCTTGCAGAAATTTACTTAAAATATGCAAATGCATGATGCATTTCCATTTTCTGTCTCCAACGCACATTTAATCTCTGGAGTGTAAAATCCCGTCAGTTTCAGCCTTAATCTCCGACTCTCACGGCAAATGCAATTTGCGTCCTCAAACCGAACGCACTGATGTCATTTGTTTGCTGCTGTTCCGAGTTTAAGAAATGCAAATCTGATCTCGCCTCTGATGACTTGTTTAAATCTCGAGCAGCGTGTCTCCACCCCCCCTGTGTTTATATCCTTCCCCACCGTCCCCCAGGTGGGGCAGCGGCGTGTTTTCTCCTTTCCCCGTCGAGAAAACACATCCCCGCGTTCGCCCCGTCACTAAATGAATCATTTGTTCCTCCGACGGTTGGCAGGAAAAGTCCTCCCAGGTTTTGGCGTCCCTCCAGCGCTGCTGCCAGTTTTCCGCCTTGTGTCGGTGTTATGCAAGAGCTTAAGGAGTCTTGGTGAGCTGAACCGATTGCTCTGTGGAAAAGAATCCTCTAACGCTCAGATTGACCCGAATCTCATTTTGCGGGCTTATGCCGAGTGGCGTCACTGGATCCTTCTGGGCTCGGTTTCTGGAACCCTTTAAGTCTTTTGTTCCTCTTCCACAAAGCATTTTGACTTTCTGAACGGATAAAGAAACTAAAATGAGTATGACTTTTTATTTTACGAATTTCACCTGCTGCGTTTTTGAAGCTTTGCCTCCGCGCAAGCGGAGGGGGGAAAAAAGGCCAATCTGACTGCGAAGCACGGCGGCGGCTGCATCAACATTCTCCTGATGATTTTGACTAAAAGTGACACAGAACGAACTTGTGATTTTCAACACACATAACGACTAATGCAGGTTTTTGATTTTGTCGCGGAACGCATCGACCGGATTCCTCGACCGATTCACACCGAAAGAGTTCGATCACCGACACATCGATATTTTCTATCAGTATTTCATGTTAGGTTGTGCTTTTCTTTCCTCTTTTTCTTTTTATTTTGAAAGTTTTTTTCTGGAAAAAAATAAATCAACCCACACCAAATTGTATCCAGAAAATTAGGGTTCTTGAAAAAGTTCCTAGAAGAGATTTGCAAAAGATCTAAAGCTGTCTTTTTTTTTTACAAAAACAAAAAAGGTAGTGTGACATTTGAGCTTCTAAATAGATCCTGTTTAGCTGAGGGTAAAAACCCCATCCAGTCTGACTGAGCCTGCGGTATTTCGCAAACAAGAACAGACCGTAAATGCTCAAAAATTCACGAGAAACCTGCTAAAAATCTGCAGCAAGATCCGGTTTTATTGCGAGTTGACCGCGGCGACTCCACATAAAGATCCCTTCCACACTTTTCAGCGTTTTTAGAAAGTGTTTTGGGGGAAAAAAACAAAAAGAGCATTGTTCTCCTCTACAATTATCCTGCTTTGCTCTAACCTTGTAAAACCACAATGATGCAGACTTAAGCTTTGTGTTGGTAACATGAGAAAACATTCAAAGGAAAACTTCAGCAAGCTCTGCTACTCTTTGCTGTTGACAGGACTCGTATTTTGGCACTAATCTCCTGCTTTCATCCCAAACATCTGAGTCTGAGGGAGATTGATGTTGAACAAATGAGTCATTTTTCAGATCAGAGTCGCAGCAAGATCTGCTCTGCCATCAAATCCTGTTATTATTTCCCTCTCGGGCCGAGAGGCGAGCGACTTGCTCTGCGGCAGGCGTGTGGGTGTGCAGTCATTTGTTTTCCGTATTTCATTTGGGGGACGCAGTGAAAACACCGAGCCAAGGGAAAGAAGAAAGGAAGGAAGGAAAAGAAGAAAAAAAAAAAACATAAAGGAAACAGCAAGCAGGGAAGGATTGAGCAGCTCGTAGTCAAAAACAAAAGAGCGAGCAGGAAAAAGCGTCGCACCAATATGTGAGGAGTTTAGGGCCGTTGTGAAGTTGGACCCTGATTTTGGTGTCATAGAAGGAAATGGAAAAAAAAAATGAAGATATGAGATCAAATTTACTTGATAATGAAGAGAAAAAGAAGAAAAACAAAAGTGACTGATTTTAAATTGCGGAATTAATGAGGAGATATTTTACACACATGATAGACAAGAACATATGTCAGTCAAAAAACAAAGAAGTTGTTATTCCATATAAAAATGATAACTATTTTCAGATCCATTTTTGAGTTTTTTCAGCTTTTCCATCCGATCTGAGCTTGATTAGGGAAACACCTGGCAGGACTCTGAGCGCCACACTGCCCTCTTGTGGACACTCTATTTTCTGCTCTCATTGCCCTGCCTTCCTTTCTCCCAGCAGGCTTGGTTTTTTGTTTTAGTGACACTATATTGTATGTCACAATTGTTCTTTTATTTCACATAAGACCAAAGGTGAAGTACAACGTACTGACATTTAAAATTTATTTTCTTCCCCCTTTATTTTCTGACCAGCTCTGCCAGCATGAGTCTTGAGATAACATGATTTTGCAAACAACGGGTTGGACAAGCAGCAGTCGGAGCTGCGCAAAGGTGAAGAAGCAGAGAAGAAAGTAGGTTGCGGCAGATATGAAACGGATCGGGATAAAGCCCCGGAGATGTAATCCGAGCCGTAAGTCTGATTGGGAGAGGACGCTGGGCGGATTGTGATGCTTGCCTCTCCGGGGGTGAGACTAATTGGATGTCTCTAATTCGAAGAGATTGATGTTTTCGTGGCACAAGAGCTGACTGTGTGGGCTGAAGACGGTGCAGTCGGCCTCGCAGTCCTGGAAACGGCAGTCAGAGTTGATTATGTGAGACTAATGACGGCGAAGCAACACAAGCACGAAGTCGGCCCGAACGGGCAGCGTCTGTGAACGTCCGTCCTCCGGGGTCGCGACGAATTCCCATTTGGGTTTTGGCCTAGCCTCTGACTGGGACCCGTTGGATGCTTTCGTCCATTCTGTAAACTTTCTTATTGTTGATGTTTCATTCACGCATGTTTGACTGGTGGTGTTGGGTTTACCTTCAGCTGCCTGTTCAAACTCTGTGCCAACAGAACTGGACTACTTTCTTCCTTCACAATTTATTGTTGCTGGGCTCAGACTCTGTCTTGTCTCTCACCATCTCTCTCTCCATTTTGTCTCTGCTATAGGCTGAATGTTTGCCGTTACTTTTTCTGCTTCATTTTTCTCCCTGCTTTCTCTCAGCAGTACATTACCTCTTGACAGTCTTGCGTCGACTCCAGATTTGTGGAGCTTTGACTCTTTCAAACTCTTCCATGGATCCTATCGGTTGGTCAGTTCGCTCCTCTCCTGTCACGTGACGATGCTCTGGCAGACGTCCGAACCTCACGAAGCGGCTTTGACGACCTGATCCTGCGCTAAACCTCTCCGGCTCTCTCCCTGGACTTGTCTGCTGTGCTCTTTTGTCCTCCATTTGTTCTCTGACGTCCTCCAACAAACCTCTGTGATCAAGGCTGTGATCACTTTATAACTTGCCGAGAGGCGAACCTTCTGCATGAAGACGTTCAGCGTCTCTGGAGGGGGACGGCGTGCGCTTTGATCAGACAGTAACTCCCAGAGCAATAGAGACCCATCATCCTGAAAGCCAACCCGCTGGCGCTGATGGATGGAGCCAGATGTGAGTTTCTGGGAGTTTTTCCTGCAGATTTTCCCGCACCGTCCTTTAAATATACATCACACGCACTTCCTCGCGCCTGCAGACATTGTAAATAATGCAGCCGCTGGCGGAGCGGGAATGAAACGGAGGGATCCGTCCAGGGAAACACGTTAGCGATGGCCACGTTTGAATAAATTCCTGTTTTCCTTAATGTGAAAATCCTTAATGGCAGCAATCAGTTCTGCGTGCTTGCGCCTGAGCGTCTCCCTCCGCTCTCCCCCCTCCACCGCAAACCACATGCTCGTGTTCGGCTGCCATGCAACTCCCCCTTCCTGCTAATGAATGAGATTAAAGCGCGTGTTGTGTTTGCGCTACGGTGGTGTCTTCGGTTGTAGCCCGTAAAATTCCCAATCTGTTTCGTTCCATTATTCACCCGCGCTGCCCGATTCGCCCGCCGGCCACCTAAGCTCTCCGTTTCCAGCTCGCAGTGCAGTAATGTGCTCATAAATACTTTAACAGAGTCCACAACATTGTGATGCAGGGAAGGAGGCTCTCCGGCTGTTATTAAAACCGGAGCAGGAGGGGGAGGAGGGTTGAAGAAGCCACATTATGGATCCTGTAGGTTTTCAGCGGCTGTGAGATAATAAAACTCTGGACACGCTGCGCATTTTCAAACGGCAGGAAATAAACCCAGCAAGCGCATCTCAATAATGTCTCCACAACCCAGTACGGACTCTGGAAGTGTCAGCATTTCACTTGGGGAAAGTTACAGGAAGCAACTCGAGTACGAATGCTCTATTAAGCTGCTCGGTTTACGTCAATAATAGGAATAATCTCATCATCTACACGTCCCAGTTCACCATGTTGTCCTTAACGTGTCGGATTGTTGATTATGCTGATGTGATGCCTGCCACCCTTTGCAGGGATTAACGGTTTCGGTGCTTCTCGGAAGGCTTTCCACGAGGTTTAGGAACTGGTGAATGAACACATTCTCAAGGTCAGACGCTGACGTTGGACAAGTCGGTCTGACCTGCAGGAGCCTGGGGACCCAGTCGACCCCTCAAACCGGACGTTCTTGCCTTGTGGCAGGCAGTCAGGCCTCCTCGCTGGTTACAGCGAGCTGTGACGGTGTGTCGACAGCGTGGGAAAACCGGCATTAAGTCCTTCAACAGTTTTAGCTTCAGAGGCTCATTTGTTGGATCAGACCACCTGCACGCCTTCACCATCCACATGCACTATCGATTCAGCCTTTGTGCCGTTCTCAGACTCCACATGGGCAATTGCCCAGGGATTCATCAGAGGGTGTTGTGCCTCGAATAGGTTTTCCACGCTTTCACGCATGTTCGGCCCGTGGGGAGCCGACGCCGCCTGCTCGGCACTGAGAGTAGGAGGACATTTTACACGCTTCATCAGATGCGGGCTTGACTGCGCGGAGGCCGGCGGAAGGCAGGAGCGTGCTCAGGGCGCCGTTCACGTGAGCTCGTCTGCGTTCGGCGATTTTTGCACGAGAGCTACGGGTGCAGAAACGCTCAAACGACAAACTCCACTTTCACACAACCACGAGGAGACGTTGTTGTTGGATCTGTGTGCCTGAGGCGCCTCTCTGCTGCAGCGCACTGTTCTCCCCGTGAGCCACGACGAACTTTCAACGCTCCTCTGAGCCCAAATCCCCACTGCAGGCGGGTGGAGGAGAGGTGGGAGAGTCTCTTCAGTCCGTCACCCACTCGCTCTGCGGCAAAGGAGGAGGCATGTCACAGGAGAGGCTGACTGCGGCGCCATGAAAAGCCGGGAAGACGGGGAAGCGACGGGGCCCAGGGTGGCGAGACAGAACGAAGAGAATCCAAAAAAAAAAAAAGAGAGAGATTGCCACAGTTAAAAAGAAAAAAAAGACCAGGGAGAAATCTTGAGGTGATACTTAAAGAGAGGAGAGAACAGATGGAGTGTTTCTTCCCGCCCTTCCCCAGGTGCCTCCATCAGGGCTGTTGCCTCATTACGAGCCTCAGCCGGCAGCTCTCAGGCAGTCAGGCGGAGGTCAGGAAAGCTCCGGGGAGACGAGCCAGCAGCGAGACTCTCATTTAGCCCGACGGCGCGGACGTCCCGAGACGGGGAAACACTTTTGAAGTGCGGCCTCGGCGGAGGGTTTTGCTGAGACGGACGCTCACGCGGCAACGTGGGAGAGCGAGCCTGTCAGGAGCCGAGATGTAGCGAGAGGAGAGGAAGCCCCAATAAAGATCCTGTCAGTCAAACCAGAAGGTCCGGCCGTTGATAATAAAGGGTTTTTTTTTTCCTTCTGTTTCTGCAGTGCCAGTGATGGAGCTCAGAGAGCCGTTCTGATTCCTGACATTTCTCGTGGCAATTACGGCTCCAGTCCAGCAGGGGGCGTGTCAGGCTCGCCCAGCGGATCCTGTCCTTGCGGACGCACCGTTTTCTGCTTCTGCTTTTATTTTCAGAAAAGGTTTTAAAGAGGCCAGGCCTGCTGCGTCTGACCACAGCCCTGCATTATACACGCTTCATTCATACCAGAGTCCGCTATGAATAAAGTCTGTGGTTTTCCTTGCATGAGCTGCAGGCGTGATACGCAGACAACAGAGGCTTTCCTGTTGTGATTTGGGCTCGTGATGTATTTACCCAAACGTGGACGCTGTCACAGGAAATCTGCTCCGTGGCAGGACTGCTTTCTGCGCTTCACCCGTCTCCTTATTTATCGCCTACTTTGCAAAAAAAAAAAAAAAAAAAAAAAGAAAAGAAAAAAACAAAAATCTCACCTGACGAGTGGTTTAACGAGGAAAACTGATTTTCTTTCCACTTCGCACTCATCCACGTTGTCACATGGAATCCTAATAACACAAGCGAATGAAGGTTGCAGTTGTGACTCGTGAGACGTTAACGCGCCGTCGGTGGCAACGTTTCACCTCATGCGCTCCTGACTGACAAGGGAAGGAATGTGGGTCAGAAAGAGTCCGCAGGCCCGTCAGCAGCCTCCTCATCACTCGGTGCCCAGTGGAGGCCTTGCATGTCGCAGGCCTCGCTCGCTGTCGCTGTCGCTGCGTTGTGTTTGTGCAAACATGTCAGCCTCAGACATGCGAGAGGGAAACGACGGAGTGACGGCCCGGCAGATCAGACAGACTGAAGTGAGTCCACCAAAGCGGTCGGTCCCGGTTTATGGGGCCGCTTTAGACGCACACAGCAAAGTTTACTGCATCACGGTACACGGTTTTTATTTGTTTTGGGCAACTTGGTGTGCAGTGGTAAAGTTTAAGTTTGGCCCGTTTGAGAAGCGACATGTAATTTAAGACTTTGGGATCCGGGGTTCCAAACAAAGCGGCAGGAAATCAAAGGCGGCGGATATGAACCTGGTGTCACGGCGACGCTTTCATTTCAGCTTCTAAAATACCGAATGGTTCACTATGGAAAGACGGTCGACGTTTCCACAGTGGGAGAAGGGAGGTAGGACGCAAGGAAGCAGGCAAGTTTCATTGAATGAAGGACCAACGGCATAACAAACGAAAGGAAAGAACTCAAAGAAGTGAAGGATTGAAGGCCACAAGGGTGGAGAGAAGGGAAGATGGAGCGTAAGGTAGGACACTAAGAAGGAGGGATGCACAAAAAAAAATGGTAATAAGGACAGAGACAAGGAAGGGATTAAAGGAAATGCACAAAGTGAAAAGGAAGGAAGGTCACGAAAAAGGGAAAAACGAGAGACAAGCGGGAGAAAAGGAATGACTGACAGAATGAAATAAGGTATAAACTTATGAAGATAATCAGGAAAACACATGGAAGTATACAAGGAAGGACACAACGAAGAAAAGAACATATAGACGAAATGATGGGAGGACATAACAGACATTTCAAAATAAAGTCCGGAAATAGACATTTCCAGGCTGCATTAGGGTGTAATTTAAAAAATATATATATAGAAAAATCGAGGGATAAAGTGGAAGATGGGGGGGGGGGGAAACTACCAATCAAGCTTTTTCACGGTAGAAGGAAAACCTGATGAGCAGAAAGGGGGGAAGTTGCATAAACAATTCTGACGCCCAGATGTGGAGCAAGTTGTTGCACCGAGATGTTTCTGCTGCCGTCCATGGCAACATTGCCTTTCATTCGGCTTTTCATAAACACATGCAGTGTCTGGGGTGACTTATGTTGCCAATTTTTGATGGTTATCTGATTCCCTGGATTTTCTTTTTTTTGTAAGAGTGAAACTCTCTGGAGGCCCGCTTGTTGCATCTGGCATGAGAGGAGCAGGAGGGCGGGGACGGCTTAAGCCAACAGAACATGAAATTTAAAGCCGACAGCATTTCAGGAGCGAAAAGATAAACTTTGTAAGTGCAGCTGCAGCGGGATCCGCATCAGAATCCTGACAAAAAAAAACAAAAAAAAAAACCCTCTGTTTGGTTGTGTTAATGCAACGTAAACAGCCGAGCTTCGCCCGTTTTAAAACAGCAACCGAAATAGCAACGCTAAGCACCTCTTCAGTCAAATCTCGGGACGTCTTTCAGATGATATCAAGGCCTCTGCCGTTAAATTTATATTTCCGAGACATGGGAAACCTACCGCGGCGCCTCGTTCGGGAAATTACAAGAGACGGGGGGCGGGGGGGGGGGGGGAAGAAGCAAAATGACACAGGCAATTTAAAAGTGTTCATGGAGTTCTCGCTCCTATCCTAATTACCACGTTTCTTGGCGGTTTAAAGATTTATCAGTGAGATTATAAGTAAACAGGAGCTTTTTTTCGGAGCAACGAATGATAACAAATCTTTGCAGCGTCACCACAAGAGGCAACTTTTCAGCAACAGCCCCACCTGGAAAGTTTCATTAATGACCATTTGCTTTCAGTATGGGCGCATGCAGGTAGACTGGATGGGTTTGGGAAAAATACTCCAGTAAATAGTGTTAGGGGTTAGGGGTTACGTGATTCGGTAAACTACAGGGCCTTGCAAATGTTTTCTTACCCCTTGAGCCCTTGTTTGTATTCAACTAAAAACCACATTGATGAAATTTCAAAACATTTTACAGATGACAATCACAAAAGTCTGTGCTCAGTGAGTCAGTACTTTGTGGATCCCCCTTTTTGCTGCATCGTCAGCTTCAGGCCTTTTGCTGCGTCTCTCGCAGTTTAGCACCAGCAGAGGCGTTGCTCTTAAACCTCAAACTTACCGTCAGCTTTTCTGTAGAACAGTGGTGCCCAAAGTCGCTCCTCGAGGGCCGGCGTGTTTCAGTTCTCTCCCTCGATCAAATGATGGCTCATTGGAAGGCCGAAGAACAACACTGGCTCGCTGAGGAGGTTGTTTCTACAACGAGGGAGAGAACTAAAACATGCAGGATGCTGGCGCTCGAGGAACGACCACCGCTGCAGGCTCTCTCTGGGTTTCTTTCCAAATTACCCGGTATTTAACTCGAATCATCATCACAGCTTCCGCTCCACTGCTGGTGATTCTGCCACCACTGCTTTTCTACCCAGATATTGGGATGTCCAGGACTGGTCAGAAATCTATCCTGCTTTCATTTCACAAAGAGTTCCACATGTTCGTCTCGATCAGAGTACTTCTAACATAGCTAGACATATTTTGTGGAGAGTACTACGCGAACATGACGTCCTGTGGGCTTTTCAGACCCAATCAAATCCCTGCATCTTGGAATCCTGTTTCTAGTCCTGTTTGTTGTCTTCATGGACAGGAGCTCAGGGTGCAGTAATGGAGAGAGGAGAGTCCGGTTGTGACCATCAAGGTTTTACCTTTGAATTTTAAAAATAATGTGGTCATGTTGGATGTTGGTCATACAGGATTAAGCTGATCTCTTGAAGGGATGGGAATCTGTTCCCTTCTAGAGATCGGCGATCATTGTTTGCCTCAAGTGGAGGATTTCAGTGTCTTGGCATGTTGTTGACAAGCGACGGCAGAACAAAGGAGTTGACGGATGGCTGTAGTTGTGCAGATTATCATCCACTTTGTCATGTTGAAGACTTCTGAGACCTACGGCCTTGAGATATGGATCATGACAGGGGGGTCTTTCTTACCCTCTGGGCACCCAGTGCCCCCAGCAGCCAAACTTTGACTGAGACGAAACCAATGGGTGGACGTACCGTTTTCCTTCCTTCATGAAATGCCGAAGTCAGTGGTTGCCATGTGACAAAGTCCAAGGAAGAAATGAAAAGAGTGGGAAAACCTTTGCAGGGCACCATCTCAGAAAGCCATCAGGAGAGCCCGGCGGTGCTTTGCTACGTCCATAAATCCGCATCAGGTTTTGTCGACATTCACGCGACAAAACTCACAACCACGAGACGACCGCTGCAATCTAAGAGGGCGGACTTGACTAATGTCTGTTCATCTCGACCGGCCCAATCCCACAGCATCCCTCAAACAGGGCAGAGCAGCGCGGTTACATCACGTCCTCTGAGTCACACACACACACACACACGCGCACACGCACGCACACGCGCACACACACGCACACACACAAACACCTCCATGTTTCCCTTGCGTTGTGTCAATCACAGCAAAGATAGTTGCATAAGGCAACAAAAAAATAGCAACAAGAAAAAAAAAAAAGTTATTAATGGAGAACATGTTGGGTACACTTGTTTTCAAATTGGTGTTTGTCAGCCTGTGCTGTGTGCGCTCAGACCGACACGCACAAAGCAGCCGGAGGTACAAGCCTGGCCAAACACAAACAGTCCTGAAAAGGTGTTTTTGCAGACATTACACGGATAGTTTACACATTTGTGGTAATGGCCTCATAATGAAGTCAAAAGTCACTCCTTCATACTTTCTTTCCAGGCAAAGGCTCATTCTTTCCTTTTCCACGCCTTCTGCCATCCCTGTTCCAGGACTTCATCAACGGACTTGTCTGTCACTATCGCATGCCACCGACTTTTGTAAATTTCCTCCACATGGCCTCGCCGTGTGTTTACCTCTCGCCGCGTGCCGACCTGGTGCCGATAGCTCCTGGTCGCTCCGTGCCGTGCGGGAGCGTTACTAAAGGCGGCCGTGTCGCGTTGCGTCCCACCCGGCTGACTCTCATCCTGTTTACCACATCCTCCCTGTTCCTCGTTTATCGTCCATCTCTGCCCCTTGGCGCGGTCGACCGAGGAGGTGACCGGTCAAAACACGACTCCAGGTGCACGACAAGGAGCGGGGAGAAGGCAGAAATGCCGGAGCAATTTGAAGGGAAATGAAGAGAGCTGTGGAGGATCTCGAGGGGATATGAGTACAACTGCGCTATTGTGCTCCTGTTTTTCATGCAATCACCTGCGTTTCGCTTAGTTTGCCTTCATCTAACCCCAAATCTTAGAACCAAGCTCTTCATTAACTCTGCAAATAGCCTGAAATTTGCACAATTAATTACACCTCCCCTTCACTTCATTTCCTTGTTCTGTTTCGGGACAGTTTTGCGAAATAATGAAACTTTAACCCTGACGTTCAGACAGTTACACCGCACAACGGTCCACCTAAAAAAACATGGGCGGAAAACCTTCCTGTGTGCCCTTGTCTTCATTTCCATCGTTTTGTTTATACCTGTCTAGTCCCGCTTTTATCAGATAGTGAGAGTTTATCTCCTTCTTGCAGACTGTCTCGGTGTTTATCTTTCTGTCTGGACTTTTTGGTTTCCTGGCGCAGGAGTCGCCTATTCGGTTTGTTTGCTCTTGGCGAGGGTCAGGTCGGCCTCACGGATCCCTGCGACTGAGCCAGCTGCGATGTGGTCTTACGTAACTCAGATATGCGCCACAGAGATGTTGTCCTGTCTACCCTCATGCTGCCGTCGGCGTGCTGCGGGTTTGCAGATGAAGCTCGGGCTCAGGCGGGTGAAATCTCGCAATCGGAAGGTCGTTGGTTTGATTCCAGCTTGTCATGCGGTTCTGAAATCCTTTATGGTTTCATGCAGAGATCCAAACATAGTCGACACTGCTTGTTTTGCTGAGTGTGTCTAATGGTCGAAATTCTGGGTTTTTCAGTCCCCAGAAAATGTGAGCGCTATCAAAAATAAGCCTCGCAAAGTGACTCTGACTGGTTCTTTGGTTTTTGAAAAGTCTCCATTCCCACATGTTGGTGCTTCTGACCTCAGACGATCCACAACCACTGAAGAGTCCAGTTATGCTCTTTCGTTTAGCTTATGTTGACTGACAGGAACCTTTTCACTACGAAATATCCAAGGAGCCCAAGAGATACCACAACCCCTTGCAGACACACCTAATTAACCAAATATGCACACTTTTGGATTCTAGCTGCAAGCTAGAGTACTTTAAAAGAGGCCACACATGCTTGAAGGGGGGGAGAGACATGGAAAACCTCAACTGAGATCTGAACTGTCAAACTTTTCCTTTGAGGCTATTCTGCTAACCACTGGAACCAGATCACAGGCAAATTTATTTGATATTGTAGAGATGTGCGGTCACCGGGAAACGATACTGTTGATTAGTAAATTATGGGGGTTGGGCCACTCAAAAGATGAACACTGGGACTCCAGGCCCCCATTTTAGGTTGGTGGAAGGACGACTTCAAGTGAGATGTGCGTTTCTTGTCTCACACACTTGCGTGAAACGGTTAAACCGCTTTACTGGCATGCAGTCGAGCTCCAGGCAGCTCTGCTAATGAGCTTATATTGGAGCCAGGTGTTGCGAAGCAGCGAGAAGTCGCAGAGCACCGGCCCTCGAGGACTGGAGTTGGAGATCATTAGTCTGAAAAGCCGTTCCTCCGTCTTCTCAACATTCAGCCATAAAAACCGGTGGGCTAACCTTACGCATAGCTTCTCAGTGTGATGCGGTAATTGCACTCTGCTCTCCCTTTCCCCAGGCTCGCTTCATAAAATGTGAGCGTTGTGATGCTCAGCACAAAGCTGAGAATGTGCTGAGCATCACAACGCTAATGTCTCCTCTTAACGAGACCCAGATTAGGATTAGGGTTTTCTGGACATGCCCAGAAAACCCCGAACCAATCATCTTCAATCGTTTGATCGGTCCATCTAGTGCGATATAGCAGGTGGAGAGGACTCTTCACCTGCAATTGTTCAAATTAGTTTGCTGGGTTTCCGTAGAAACGGTTTGGATTGCTACAAGTCCCCCACTTGCAGTGTTCACTCCTCCTCGATGAGCGCGAAGCAACAGCGGACAACCACTGGCGTTGTGCCTTCACAAACCGAGCACGCTCCGTTTTCACAGGAAGAAATCTCCGGCAGAACCAGAACCCGGTTCAGTGCGAACGACCGTCCACCTCAACCTGCTGGGGATTTGAGAAGACGGAGGACGAAGAAACCGAAGAGCCGATGGAGCTCGTTCTGTGTTCATTAAAAGAAAAGGTGTAATTGTTGGCAGTGATATCGCAGCCAGTTCCCTCCATGGAACCAGCCAACAGAAAGCGACCAGTGGTAGCTTCAATGGAGAAAACAAAAAGCATGAAATTAACAGTTAAGATCATGTAAAAGTTAGAGTAGTGGGAACATAAAGTGAGGGAAATTGGTCAGGTTGTCCTGGAGCAGAACTACAGATGACATAAATTAGGAAATTTCCCTGGCTGTACTCAGCAGTGCCCTTGTGCTGTTCTTGCTAAGTGATAAATGTCTCTGAATAGCTTCGCCCACATATAATTGACACATTAGTTGCACAGTTGATAGTGCACAGGGCTTCTGGGTCCTGATCCAACCATCTATTTCTGGCTCCATTCTCCCACATTCACGTCAAAACACATTCATTTCAAACTCGAAAGTTGGTTTTGTTCCATGTCGCTGGACCCTGTAAAGTCAGGTATTGGCTCGCCTTTGACTTGGGCTTTTGAAGATTTCTTTTTTTTGTTGTTGTTCTTTTGGCTCGGACATTGTGATGCCTCAAGAGCCAAAACATCCCTCCATGAGCTCAGCGCCCCCAGGCCTTGCTCCAGGAAAGTGGCCTCAGTTCTCCCTGATCTTTGGGGGAGTTTTGACTGTTTCTATGGTTTCCCTTCATGACGATTCCTGAGTTGCAGAGTCCCAGCGTCGGGTTACGTGGGAGACGGACCCTGAAGAGAAAGGCAGAAGGATTCTTGAGCTGCAAGCAGTCGGAGCGTTTTGAACCTGTGCAGCATCTGCGGTCGCGCAGGTGCTCAACTGTCTGCAGAGGGGACGGCGACACAATCAGGATTCAACAAAGGCTGAATAAATATCAGCATCGGCTATTATGAAACGTCCATCTGTAGCGAGGTCGAGGCTGTTAGCTAGCAGTCGTCTCAGGCACATTTTGGTCGAGCCAGGGACAGATATTGTGTCCACATGCTGGGTGTTTGTTTTTTTTTTTCTTCTTCTTCACTCTGGCAAACGGGAGTGAATATTTTCATGTGCCTGCTGCGAAGCAGGTTCGATGGCCCGCTGCCATCCTTCCCTCACCGTCCCCCCTTCATTGCCCCTCATCTCTGTTTATTATCCCCAGCTTGTTTTTCTCGGTTCCCCCTGGCCGCTGGAGCAATGCGCTGGCCTGCCGGTTGCCGGGCGTGGGAGTTGGAGAGACGTGAGCTAATGCTCCGGTCTGATTAAATGTTGGAAAACAGGGCTGATAGCATGAGAGGGAAGGAGGGCGAGAAGGCGGTAGAGGGGAGGGAGCCCGTAGGTAGGAAATGAAAGGGTGGGTGGGATGTGATGGGTATAAAGGCTTTGCTGTCGGGAATTAGGAAATATTTCACCGGAGTAAATACGGGGCGACATTTCCAAAACTTCTCCCTTCATCCAGATCACATAGTAAGTACTTCATTTATCGTGTTTACTGCTAAGACTTTATTTCTCCTCTGCTGGACTAAAAGCCAGCAAAGGGGAATCCGGCATCCTCTTTATAAAGGATTGTTTTTCCTTTTAATCTTTTTGAAATGACGCTGAGGAATCGTTGCGGTTCACTCTGCTCGGTTTAGTTAATAGGATCGTTGGAAGTTGCTGACATTTCGTGTGAACCAGCGTCGCGTCTGTGCCTTTTTCCAGTGAGATGAGCACAGGAGCTCTGGAAACCCTCCCTGAGAATCAGAACAGCATAAAACTTCGTGAACACACACACACACACACGCACACACACATAGACATGACTCTGTATCTCCAGTTGTTGAAGACTTCTCTTCAGCTCTCTGCATCTTTGAACCGAAAATGCCTCAGGCGCAGGATGCTGCGTGTGCAGTTGTGTGCAGTCTGCGCGCGCGTGTGTGTGTGTGTGTGTGTGTGTGTGTGTGTGTGTGTGTGCGTGCGTGCGTGTGCGCGTGTGTGTGTGTGTTTGCACACTTTGATGTGCGAGTTTCACGTGTAATGAAAGCAGCCATTGATGGCAAGAGAAGCCTGGCTGCAGACACAGAATCCCTTCCAAGTCACACCAGCAGAAGAACCTTGTCAGCAGTCTGGACATGCAAACGCAGTTCACGTGCGCCTTTCTGCACATTCTGGTGTAAGTATTTATACAGGTGTTAAATGCTTTATGTTGAGTCTCTCGTTCCCGGGATTGTCTGTTTGCATGTAGGCATCTTCTCTGTGGGTGTCCTTGTGCGCAGCAGCAGCAGCAGCAGCGCTATAAAGAAGAGTTTATGGTTCCACTCCGTTGAGCAAAATGAGTTTGGACTCAAAGGAGTTGGCCGCTGCCCAGCGCTCCTCGGCCACAGCTATTCTCTGAAGGCTCTTTCCTTCAAACCGGAGCTGAAACACATTTCTGGGACCGGTCTTGTGTTTAGTTCGGACTTTCTCTTCGGGCCGAATGCGTATACACAGCCTTGTGTTGCCGTTACGCAAACATTCCACGCCAACGTGTCTCATAAATTATGCCATAAACGTTGCGGTCCGACAAATAAGTAAGTTCAACTGGGGGCATAAGGGCTGCCTGCTGGTAGAATATCAATCCATCCGTTGTCTAGACCTGCTCACCTTTGCAGGGTCGCTGGGGGGTTTGGTGCTCCTCGCCAGCGGTCATTGGGTCAGACGTGGTGCACGGAACGATTAGAACGATTTAACCAGGAGGAACCGAGGTGAAGAGCTGCTGGCTACTGATGCTGCTGTCAGTCGAAATGAAAAGTTTGGATCTAGGAATGAGATCAGACCAACCTACCAACGTTCCAGGATCAAGTTCCTCGACTCATTGACATCCTCAGAGGCCGTTCTAACTGCAGTTACTAACTCAAGCTAATTGTCAGACAGATTTTGTTGTTTGAACTTTGACCTTGTTCTAAAGGAGGCCATGTACGGCTCCTGCTTATTGGCGGTTCAGTAATCACTGCATCGCCTGTTTTGGAGATTTCTCTGTAGAATGTGACAAAATTACGTACAAAAAAAATCCACCCATTTGTGGATCATTATTGGCCGACTCTCGGAAAGCAGCCAATCCAGGAGTGGCGTTGACTTTCTTTGCCGCTGATTGGAGCGGAGATGAGGAAGACTGTGGATACTGGATTCAGTGGTGATGCCAGGAGCGTTTCCACTGCGTATCAATGCATGTTCAGGTACACTTTGTGTTTTATCTATTAAAATATGTAAGTATTTGGGGATTTCAGCCACTTGTGGTCCGTATTCACTGTGTGTACAGGAATCCACAACAAACCCGTTCGTCAAATATTTAATTAGTTACAATTCATCGGGTGTGGAAATTATCTGTTTTTATATTTTATATGTACAAGTTGAAAATTTGGGTCATTCCTGGATGGAAATCTGTTGCCATTGTGATCAGCCACGATCTTAGAAACCCATCGTTTCCATGGTTTCTCTTGCTTTCTGACATGACCTCTCTTCTCCTGTGTCAGCAGTAAGGACGATCCGACACCCCCAACATGAGGAGCCTCCTTCAGTTCTTGGCCCTGTGCGCTGTGGTCTCCCTCTGCGTCTGCTACGGTACAAAACGCCCCCCGACGTCCAAACGGGGCGTAAACTCAATGCATAAACTCAGTTCATGTTCAGCACTCGTGATTAACCAACTTCATGTTTTTCCCTTAGATTCTAGTGAAAGCAATGAATCCCATGAAGGTGATTAAGTGTTTCAAAAAAAAAACAAAATAAAATCATTCTCAGTGCCTGGAAAAACATGCATGCGTTACTAACCCAGACTGTGGTGAAGCTGATTTCCTTTAACTAATCGCAGTGGTGGCTCTTGGATGAATGGCGCTCTGGGCTCCAGACAAAACAAACAAACAAACAAAAACAAGTCGGGACCCACATCCTCGTTCAGACCCACACAAATCATGTAAAGCAAAAACGTTTAAAAAAAAAAAATGGGTTTGATATTGTGCCATTTCCTTTCCTGGCAGCTGCCCAAAATGGCCCATTTCAAAAACCGCCGCTGCCTAGAAAATCTATTCTTCTTGCACGGCTTCTGCGCTTGTAGCAGGACTGCTGTTCAGGGAAGTTTTGTTTTTCCAGATATATTTGTGCCTCCAAATCGAGCCAACTCCTTCATCCATGGGTACAGGCGCACCACACCCAGAGCAAGCCGCTACAACCAGCACTACTCGAGGTAAGGCACGGCCGTGCAAACGCGGCTCTGTCTCGGATAGGGTCAAAGTGCAAACACATCGTTCGGTGAGTGAACGATGTGTCGTGCTTCTCTTCCCAATCCTTCCCCCGGGACAGGAAGTCTCCGGCAGAGATCCGTGCAGAGACCTGTGAGGACTACTCGCCCTGCCGCACCTACGCCTACCGCTTCGGCGTCCAGCACGCCTACCAGAGATACTTCGGAGGCCAAAATCCACCGCAGCAGCAGCAGCAGCAGCAGCAGCAGCACCGCCACAGATCGGCTGTGACTCGTCGGTTCTAAAAGCTGAGGGTCAGGGCGGCGCCCTCGTCACCACCTGTCCCTTCACTCCACATCTGCTAAAGTTTTGCCTAATTTACATCTTTTTCTCAGTTCTTGCCAAGAGAGAGAAACCCTGGATAACACAGGAGTCCAGTGTGAAGTCCTGAATCCTATTCTCATGCTTACAGATATTCCCAATCTGATTCCACGTGTAATCTTGTTTCAGTGTCTTACTTTTGAGCTGGAAACGCCAGAATGAAATGTCTGTTATATTATCCGCCTATCTATCTGTCTATCTTTTCTTTTTTTTTTTTTTTTGAAAGAAACAAAAATAAAACTTATTTCTTCAACCCTGTGTTGGAAGCCGTTATTAGGAAGACAGCAGGGCTGATGGGAAAAGCCGCTCGAGGCCAGCAGGGGGCCCCAAACACCGTCTGATGTTCAGTCAGGGACGAGTCCATGCAGTGGTCATTTTAAACGGATTGCTTCGAAACGTTAATATTTGATGAGAAACAAGCGTCACTTGCTATTTATTGCAACCATGTTTGTTTGTTTGTTTGTTTTTTTCTGTTTTTTTTTTCAAAGTCAAACCCGATCGTCTGAAAATTCGAGCAAGAATCCAGTTTTTCCAGGGAATCCCAAACTCTGGCTCGGTTTTTTGTTTTCTTTTTTTTTAAAGACAACAACAAGCCTGGGCCGCATGTGGTTCCGAGTCCATAATCAGACCCATGTGTCTGGTGTGCTCTGTCTGGTATCATTGTGTTCTTTGGACTATAAACAGGATTTCTCTCTTTTCTGCGCTGAGCTGGAGGAAATTCTCGTCCACCAAGTTATTGACAGACAGAGACTCGGGGACAGCAGGGCTCTGTGGTCATCTGGGGACGTGGAAACATTACAACGTGATATTTTTTCGACCGAGGGTAAAGCAAGTGGACACTGAATAAAAGCGGCTCGAGAGCAGAGCCCTGAGGCGCCCCACCTGGAGCCCTCGATAGGCGTTTCAGTTTCTTCGAACTGGTACTCTTGAGAATGTGAACGACAAAACTGGTCAGTTTTCCACGAATCATTTGGAGCGACAGAAAAATCCACACAACCTAGGCTGCGGATAAACGGCGGCTCATTCCGTCTGCTGCATCTGTGCCTCCCTCCTGTTTGGTGATCTTATTGTTGCACAGAGCAGAGAAGTGAAAACAATGTGGAAAACCTTCAATTACCCACAGCAGCATGCTATTCTATTGCCTTTAAAATGGTCAATTAAAGGTAAAAATTAGAGCTTTGGTGGAACAAGTAAAGTACACATAAAAAAAAAAACCCTTTAATCCTAAAAAAAAAAAAAAAAAAAAAAAAAAACCTAAGGAGTCGGGACAATTAAAGTTTTAGGTCACCGTTTATGACCTGAAACTCCAGACTTGTTCCAGGGTTAATGAACAGAAACACAAAACGATCCTGGATGTTTCTGGCGGAGCGTCTGTACGTGAGGATGGATCGGCGTGTCCGTCCGTCCGTCCGTCCGTCGTACCCGCTTGCATGCTGGGAAGACGTTTGGGCCTGCGCCGCCCACAGACCCAGAAAGACAGTTTCGCTGGGGGTATGGTGGCCGTGTGGCTGCAAATAGGCAGTGGAAGACGTTTGGAGGTCAGATCCCCAAGAGCAAAAAAACACAGACAGAGAAATTACAGCCCTCGCTGTCTGTCAGGACCCGCGACGTTTACTGGACGAGAAGGAAATGAAGGAGGCTGATCTGAGGCGTTGGAGACTTTCAGAGAAATAGTTCTGGAATGAACCTGCAGTTTTGATGACGACATTCACAAACGCAGCCAGTCTGAGGGTTTTCAAAACATGCCCCCCCCCCCTCCCCCCGTTTCAGTTCGGCATAAATATCGCTTCCAAATTTGATCCCTCCTATAACTCCTCAAACGAAAAGGCTGCGGCTCATAAAGGTCGTCTTCTCTTTGCGGCGAGTCGCCGCGGGTTTGCAATAAAACCCGAGCGTCCTCAGATTGAAACCGCGTCGCATCACTAGAGCCGGCAGGTTTTGCCTTCTTCAGACTGTAATGCCTGGTTCCTGCTGCCATCTGGCCTGAGCGGCCCGAGCCTAAAAAGCCTGCGGCGGCTGGACGGCTCCGGCCCGCGCCGGGGTGCCAGCCGCCGCACATGTTTTAAAAAAGGTTCAGTGAAATCCGACAACAAATCCCCGTCGCTCAGTCCGAAACTCCCGAGCAGCAGCAGCAGCAGCAGCAGCAGCAGCAGCAGCAGCAGCAGCAG
>VMRN01000147.1:177487-195322 GCA_010277015.1 Poeciliopsis turrubarensis | reverse complement strand
GCAGCAGCAGCAGCAGCAGCAGCAGCAGCAGCAGCAGCAGCAGCAGCGCTGTGGTGTCTGCAGTCTGGTTCCCACTTCTGTCTCGCTCGCGCTCAGCAAAAGCTGTGAAACTGAGAGCTGGAATAATGAGAACTGGTCTGATTTCTCCAGCTGCGTCTGTCATGCAGGTGGCAAAACACAGAGATGCAGAAAGTAGCAGCGTGCAGCCAGGGGTTTTGCTGAAAGGTGACCGTGAAACACAAGAGCAGAGGATCTGACGGACCGGCAAGCGGCTCGGCAACGTTTTGGGCCGCATCCAGTACCGGACGGACATCTGCACACCGCATGGAACGAGGGCCCTGACAAATGTGGACGTCTCGAGTCACTCACAGTTTGGCCAAATGTGGGTCAGACGTCCAGCGTGTCATTTTTTTTTTTTCTTTCCCCAAGGGCCAAAATGGACCACAAGTCCGTTTGCCTCTTGGAAATCAAGTGTGTTGTGTGAAGGTCATGTGAGGTCAGACAGTCTCTTCCATTCTACCACAGTGGGAAAAGCATCTATTGTAACGTACATCTCGACTCTAATGGCCAACAGTAAAAAAAAAAAAAAAAAAAAATCAAATAAATGAAATGGGGACGTTTCATATCTCTCACATATTCACCCCAAGATTCCCAGAGGCTGTTGCAGGAAGCCCTGCACCTGCTGTTGCTGTGAGGAGTCCAGTCACTGTCTGCAGCAGCTCCGTTTTTATTTTGAGCGTGTTTTTCTTCGAGGTACTCTCTGGTCTTCTGGCCCGTGCTGCTCTGGTATTTGCCGTTTGCCACATAAAGACCACATAAAAATCCATCCTTTTTGTTTCTCCTCCTGGGAAAGCTGCACATCTTTTCCATCGGCATTTGGGCGTGTGTGTGTGTGTGTGCGTGTGTGTGTGTGTGTGTGTGATCCACGTTTCCCCCCCAACCAATCACGGCGAGGGACGCGTCTATAAACTGACTTTAAGTATAAGGATTTTTGGGAAGAAAAAGAACAGACGGACGGACAGCCGGGGGAAGAGAGCTGACTTAGACCTGAAACTGCAGATAGAAGGAAAGAAGCTGAGGATGAAAGCCTTCATCGTTCTGGTTCTCTGCTCCCTGGCGGTCTACATGACTTCAGGTCAGCTTATATAATACGGAACGAGACACACCACTAGATCTCATCTCTAATTATTATTTCTTCTTCTCCTGTTTTTCCCCAGGTGCTGCCCCTGACCCCCAGCCTGCTGCAGACGCTCCGGCTCTGGAGGAAGGTATGAAATCTGATGCAGTTATGATCCACGTTCAACAATCAAAACGTTCCGATATGTGCCGCTCTTTGACATCTGACTGATTTAGTGAGTGGGGGATTTATTTAAGTGTTTAGTAAAACTAAGCTCTCTAAGGTATAAAGTTTATCGTCGAGCCTTAAAGCCTGAATTGCAAAGAAACACAGAAGCAAAAAAAACAAACAAAAAAAAAAAAAGTCTTTTTTATAGGGGAAGTCATTATAAAGCTGGTCGTTTTTCCGTCAACGTTTAGGAACTAAACATTAGCCTATGTCTTCCTGAAAAGTCTCTCGGTTTTGTTTCTGTGTCAAGTTTACCGAGGTGGTTGCCGTAGAAACCAAACTAAAATACTTTGCCTCAAATGCGTCTCAGGAACGGTGAGCTCATTCCTGGCGCGTTGACGCTGCTGCTGCTGTTCCAAGCTTTTATGTCGTTGAGATAAAAACGGATTTTACTTGAACACGAAAATATGAAATTAGAGCAAGTCGACGCGCCTGCTCGGGTTGGGCAGGTTGCTTTTCTCATTTTACAAAAGCGCTCACGCCCCTCGAATGTTTTTCTACGTCCAGGCCGCAGGGCTGCGACCTCAAACCGTTTTCCGTCTGTTCTCTTCATTTCAATGGGATTTTGATGGTTCTTGTTTCTAAAGTTGCCCAAACTGAATCGAATCTCTAAATGTCTTCTTTTTTTTTTTTTTTTTTCTTCGAGACTTTCTTCAAACACTATCAGCTGTCTGGACTTTGACTAGGCCAAAAATATGTTGCACTCGTTGTGTCTGTCTTCTTTAATAGAGCCGTGTGGATTTGTCAGAAACACGACTGTTAGCTGGGTCAGCAGATTCCGCGCTTTTCTCACTTCCACATATTTTCATTTGGAAATGTGCGAAAACAAAACGCACGCCTACCCCTCTGCTCACAATCTTGTGCCGTTTTGCGTTTGATCCGTCGTGTGAAATCCCAACAAAGTACATCGCAGGCTGTGGTTGTAACCTGGAAAAAAAAAAAAAAAAAAAAAACCCCCAAGGGACCTCTTTCGGAGTCCGTCACGCAGCAGCGTTAACGCAGCAAAACCCTCGACGTGTGTCCTGCAGGCCTGTTTGTGGAGAAGGACGAGGCCTCGGCCGTGGTGAGGCAGAAGAGAGCTGCGGGAGAGCTGACCCTGGCTCAGCTGGAGAGGTACCTCTGCTCCGCCGTCCCGTCGCCCGGGCAAAACGCCGCGCCGTGGCTTTTTCACGCTTCAGTGCAGCTTTGCGTCAGGTCGGTGTCAGACTCTCTGCCTTCTCCCCCGTTCTCCGCAGCCTGAAGGAAGTGTGTGAGGCCAACATGGCTTGTGAACACATGATGGACACCAACGGGATCATCGCCGCCTACACTGCCTACTACGGACCAATCCCCTATTAGGAGCAACGATCAGCCGAACCATCCACATCTCATGTTTAAGCTGTTTTCTTTCTGTTTTTTTTTCTGTTTTTTCTCCATGCAGCTGGACTCAATGGTGCTAAATGTGTGATAATGGAATAAGCTTGCAAAGATTGAACTGCTTTCTGCCTGTAGATTAGTGTGATAATAATAATAATAATAATAATAAAAAAAGGTTCTTTAAACTAAACTGAACTGGTTTGAGTTGCTTTATGGAAGTCCATCACACTCGTCTTTACACATTTGGGCCACTAGGTGTCCCCACTGTTCAAGAGATCTGTCCATCCATCCTGGGCGAGAGGCGGGGATTGGTGCCAACAATCGATCAGAGCATTTAATCACAATGATATTAATCACAATGATATTAATCACTCGCCAGAGGCGATCGTAGTGATTTTGTCGTCTTGAAATGTAAAAAAAAAAAAAAATGCTTCAGAAAATGTTTGATTGCCTCCAACCAAACATTTGAGTTTTCCAGGGGTTCACATTCAAGACGGCTTGAGAGAAGCCGTTTTGTTTCAGACGGTAATTTTAAAAAAATCATGAAGAGGAAGGGGAATTCGTCGTCGTAATTAGTGGACCGCATGCTGGTTTCGTTTCATCCGAGTTGGGGTTAGAGTCGCTGAACGCAGCGCCAGACCGTGCAGCGCGCCTCAGCAGGAGAGGAGAGGCTTTTCGGTTAAAAATAGGTAACATGATTATCTGCATTAGGTGCAGATTAATGCAAAGGTTTTGAATTCATTGCATGCGTGCGTTCTTTACATCTAGACATTTATTTTTAAACCATTTTATGGAAACTAGAGAAAGAAAAAAAAAAAAAAAAAAAAAGCTCTGTACGTGCAAAAGAAATCCACAAAAACACACCGAGGCCCAGTACATCAGTCAGGACGTACTGGGATGGGATAATGGGCCCCAGATGTATTCAGGTGTCTTTCATTGAGACCTTCAGGCCTGGCAGACACTATAACACGATGCCATTACAGCCCAAATTGTCCTCTTCTCCAGTTAGCCTCCAGTGATTATAGTGGTTTCAGTCCCAGTCACTTGAGTTCCCTTCACAGTGCACACGTGGAAATGCTCTTGCCTTCACCACAAAGTCATCACTTGTTGCCACTCAGTGATTATCTAAAAGGAGCCTGAACCCTTTTGCTTAGTTAAACTCAGGTTAGTTGTGTCCAAGGCCCAACTACCTATCAATCCTTCTTAATGTGCATCAACAACTCTGTTTGAGGCAAGGCACCAGATGCTGGTTTGATTCTCCAAATTTATCATGCCTGGAAACAGGCAGGTCTGTCATGAACTCGGCGTATCCGCTGAGACGCAGAAGACGCTGGCAGCTGCCGACGTCTCGGTTTTTCTTTGGGAGTGGCAGAGGCGAAGCAAACGGCTCCGGCTTTAGAGACGCCGCGAAAAAGGCCGAGGGAGAAGTCCTCACCTCTCTCAGCTCGTTCCCACACTGTGAAGCTCTCTGCGTTGCTTCCACATGTTTAAGCAACTCAAAGTCAGAAACATGCGATAAGGGGTTCCTCAGTCAGTCTTAGTTTGCCCGCTGTACTTTTTCACTCTTTATTACCTCGTGCAATCCATCATGCAGTGATTGTTGTTACCGAGCAACAGCGACTTCCTGGCATGCAAAGGCCCTAAAAGATGTTTTTTGTGACAACAAGCAGGATGATATAACTTTATTGACCTTGTTGATGCGGCAGCTGGTTGACTGACACAGATACCAGAGACATGAGTTTGACAGATTAACTATTTCCTGGTTGGCAGGCTGGGAATCTTATATAACACTGAGACTGGGCTCAATAACTGGTTTCCTGCGGTTTGCCGGTAACAAACGTCTTTTAGAAAATACAAGAGATGTTTAAAGTTCAACCAGTCAAGGGGTTTCAAGAAAAGTTCATTTGACATTGTGACACTCGTGAAACATGAGCTTGAATGACTCAATCAAATGAACGAAAAAGTCATTGACTGCATGTAAGCCTGTTTGTGCGTAAAGTGCCTATACAGCTTACCTTTCTGCTTTTATTAGGAGTTTATGTTTATTGTTTCTCCTGTCAGGCAGCAGGACTCGTCTATGTATACGTCTGCAGGTGAAACAACATTCAGGCATTTGAAAGGTCACATGCGTGACCTCCGACCTTCACATCTACTTTTCACAGGCCGCGCCGCGAAACCATGGCGCGGCCCTCGGCGTCTTCACTTGTTTTTGCACAAAGTTGCAGAGGAGAGCCGAGAAACACCGAGCTACAACCCTTAGCTTCTCGGATCGAGTGTCAGCTGCGCGGCTGTCGCTCGTTTATTTTCTGACAGATAATATAACCGGTCTGACCATTGAGTCAGACCGGTTTTTGTCGCCACAGCAAAGCATTTGCAGATTGCTTCTGTGATGAACAGCAATTCATTAATTCTCTTTGCGACAGGGAAAGAGGGTGGAAGACATGCACCGAAAGGCCCGGCGGCCGCGTCGCACAAAGCAACAAAAAAAAAAAAAAAAAAGAAACTTCCTTTGATTTGTTCATATTTTGTTTACTTCTCCTCCTCTTGCAGAGACAGTGGCAACAAGGGCACAATGGAAGTTCCCAGGATTGTATTTATAGCTAATGAGTCAGAGCCAAACACAAACAGAAGCAGCTCAGGCAACAGCTTCATCCAATTGATTTCTCTATTTTTATTTTTATTTTTTTTACTCATTCTTAATTTCCTAAATTAAACGACGACAAAAAAAAAAAAAAAGACTTTTAGCGGCAAACCTGACTTGACTGATTTCTAAATTCGATTAAGTATTTTAGTAAATAGCACTGGATGCTTTAAGCGAACATCCTCTGTGTTTTGCTCAGAATCATCAGTGATTTATAAAAAACACTTTTATCAAAGAGGGACAAAGAGGGAAACCTTCGGGATGCTCCTAAAGTGATTCCTGTTTCATGTGTCTGACTGATCGGTAGATTGAAGTAAATCGCCCGGATTGGATGCAGGAGGCTGTACGAGGTGATCTGAGAGTTAATCAAAGCATCTTGAAGCAGCGTGACGTAACTTTGTAACCCAGTGAAAGCTCCAGTGCTTCACATTTGGTTACAGATACAAACTTCGATCCATTTTACTGGAACTTTATGCGATAAATTCGTGCATGATGGTGCAGGGAAAGTAAAATCGTACCGTTATTTCAAATCCTTTGACAAAATAACGTTGATTTGTTGGACAGCGGGAAATATTTGGATTTGATTTTCTTGTCTTTTTTTGCTTTTCTTTTGCATGACTTCACAAACACAGATCCTTCACGACGCTCTCTCTTCCCTGCAAACTCAAGTTTTCACTTGCTTCTAGTGACGTTTGTGCTGCACATCTGTTGTTTTGCTCAACGTTGGGGGTCAATTTTAACCGACTCGAGTCGCGCGTTCCTCATCATGTCCAGTCACTGAACGGTGCTCATGCTGACATTTTTGTGAATCGACGGCCTTCGACTGATGGCCACTTTTGCTGCTGTTGCAGAATAAAAGCCATGTCTTGTCTATTGTATTCTGATTCGTCGATGTCGTGCGTTTTTCATTCCTTTAGTTTAGCTTCTCTCTGGAAGCCATGAAACATAGATTGCTGGGAACTTCATTGGCGTGGCTGGTGGAGCGTCATGCCTGAGGAAGGCGTGATGCATGAGAGGAGATAGAGAAGGTAATTCCCATCTGCATTTCTTTAAGTTGTCTGTCAGGTAATTTTATCGCACTGGCTTCTTCTTGTGTCGCATCGATTCTTTGGGTTTTGTTGTTCGCTCTCTTGTTGTTAAGGGTTTGTTTTTTGGGGGGCCTTAATGGCGGCATATTCGCCACTCTGCTGCCCTTGAATGAAATCCTGATGCAACTAATAACCTTCAGAAGTCGCGTAATCAGTCATTTATTTATAACCCATTAGGGTTAAAACATAACTCTTTATAGCCCTAACCCTAATAGCTGTTCTATTAATGTGTCATAAACATCGTAACATCCTAAAGACTAAAAAACAGAGCAGAAGTTTAAAGCAGGATTTGTTTATCAAATAATGTACAATTTAGTCATCAGTTTAATCCATTGCACGTTGAGTCAACCAGGAAGTGAAACTGCTATGAAAGAGGCAAAGATTGAATTTTTTATTTTATTCTTGTTTCTTCTTCTTTACCCATCAGTGAGTTGTTGGAATATACAAAAAGCAAATGCAAGTCGTGCATCAACGATCCGACTTATCAAAGCTTCAGTTGAGCCTTTCTTGTTGTTAAGATTCAAACGTCGGTTCTGCAATAATTTTCTTCATCCAGACATGCAGTTTGATAATCGCAGTGAGATTTTCACAGACTATAAGCTTCAACCGTCACTGAGTTAATTCGTCAGGGCGTTCTGTGGTTTTTGTTGCTGCATAACTTCCTTTCCCATTGGCTCCACCTGCAAAAATTCCCCCGACATCACCAGGAAGGAAAGCGAGGCCTTTTATACGACTCCTCTCTGCCTGGTGGCCAGTCAACAACCAAACTGCTCTTGCTGCTGCTGCTGCTGCAACAGACAAAACATCGACATCATGGATTTACTGGTTTCTGACGATCAGAACCGCCAAAGGATCAAGGAAATTGAGAAGTCCTTCGGTCCTTCAGCGCCGCAGCTTCTCAAACCAGGTCGATGTCTGACAGGAGAGGGGCCCCTGATGAAGCAGGGCCGCAAGAAGTGGGAGCGGAAAATGTTCTTCCTCTTCAACGACATCCTGGTGTACAGCAGCATCATCACGACCATCCGCTGGTACAAGAACCCCAAGATCGTCCCGTTAAGTAAATCACACACATCAATTCGGGAGTAAAATTAGACAGCAGCCGAACTGAGTAAAGATGGTACGATCATTGGGTCATTTCAGAGGACGTCAAGCTGGACGACATGGAGGACTCTGACGATGTGAAGCACCAGTGGCTGATCTGCTCGCCTCGTAAGTCCTTCCACGTGGCGGCCTCCTCCGACGAGGAGAAGAAAGCCTGGATCCAGCACATCAAGTTCTGCCAGCAGACCCTGCTGCAGGAGCCGGGCCCCCGACCAAAGACAATCTACGCCGAATCCTGGATCCCCGACCGAGCCGCTCAGAAGTGCATGCGCTGCCTGGCCGTGTTCACCCGCATCAACCGGCGACATCACTGCAGGAAGTGCGGCTTCGTGGTGTGCAACACGTGCTCCAAGGGCCGGGCCCTCATCCAACACATCCACCCCAACAAACCGCTGAGGGTCTGCAAGGTCTGCAACGAAACGGACGATGACAAGACCTCCCGCCACAGAGGAGGCAGCGCCGGCTTGTGGGACGAAACATCCAGCGATGAAGAGTGAACACTGACCAATCCTCCCGTTGTGGAGAAAATGTAGCCATTAAACGGTACGGAGTTGATGTTCAGGTGAGGGAGAGGAAGGAAGGACACGTTTCAGCCGCCACCCGAGTTCAACATGAACGTGTTGATAAGACCTGCTGGCCTGGAGGAGAGCAACGCAACCGCGACAGAGTGTTGGACTCCTGATGACGATAGAGAAGCTGCTGCGGACGACAGAAAGTCATGAAGTATTTGAAAAGTTAAACATATTGTAAGTTATTTGTAGTATGACGTGTTCTGCTTTTAGGACTTAGTTTGATGTTGTATCGATGTGCTCAAACATCATATGAAGCTAGACGTCCTTGTATATTGCTGCAATTTTATCAATAAAAATAAAAGTCCAATAAATGTAAAGAGTTTGTGTTCAGCGTATTCTCCATTTCTACCAAAAGTTCCTCTATCAACTATTAATCCCATTCAATCAGATTTTCTGTCGATCAGAAAGACACTTTCTTTTTTTTAACTCCAGCTTACCCAGGGGGAAACAGTCACTCACTTCGCCGCATGTTTTCTGATTCCAGGCATCGAATCTCCAGATTCAAATAGTTCCTCACATTCCCAGGAAGCCTGCAGGGCTTGAGCGCAACGATGACGAATGTTAATGTATAGTAAACGACCATGAACCTCGACCATGACACGATAGCAAATTTTGCAAGACGACAAACTTCTTGCGATGAACGACAGCATTGTTGCTTTGAGACAGTTTTCGATCCTGCAGTCGCAATAAAGGTGTAAAAATGCAAGGACACGTTCTCAAAGATCAATGAAACTTCAATTCCAATGAGTATTTAAACACTGGACCTGGAAGATGGTTTACAAGTGCAAGATAAATAAACAAAACAACGCATCAAATAAATCATGGAGTCTCTGTAAACAAAATTAACTTTCATGAAAAGGTATAGTCGAGGCCAAAACACCAGACGTAAGACTTTTACCATTGAGTTTTTGGTAAAACAGCCTATAATGAAAACAAAAAATACATTTGTTTTGCTACTTTTGCATTGTGTCATTATCTTTAAAGCAATGCCCGTTAGGGTTAGGACCCGCAACTGGGGTCACGCAAAGGGGGGCTCTGTGGCTGGGATGATTTAAAACCACTTTTCCTGGTGCTAATCCAGGCTCCAGGCCTGGTTCTATTCCTACCAGAGGAGCTCTGGATCTATTCCGGGGATGATTTAATGCACTTTTCCTGGATTTAATACACTTTTCCTGGTTCTAATAAGGCCTCCAGGCCTGGTTCTATTCATCCCAGGCCTCTGGAGCTATGGCTGGGTTGAATTAAAACACTTTTCCTGGTTCTCATAACCAGGAAATGTGTATTAAATCAATCCAGCCATAGATCCAGAGCTCCTGGGTTGCACATAGAGGCTGCAGGCCTGGAGATAAAAACCTGAGATGCGGGCCACACTTCCAGGCTGGACCTCAGGTAAGTATGTCCAAGCCGGCCCTCCGGGCTGATTGGAGCAAGGTGCACTCCATCCTGCTTGATTGAGTCATGTGAGCGCCTGGCTTCCTGCAGATCTCTTAAGCAGAGGCACTCGCCTGCCTGCTTGCTTTGTGACTTTGACGAGGAGGAGGAGGATGATGATGACTGCGTCCAAGTACAAAAACCGGTGTCCAGTGTGCTCCAGCAGATCTTGGCGTCTGCGGGACCACCTGGACACCACCCACGGAGTTAGGCACGCCACGGAGCGTCGGATCCTGCTGGCATACGCCCGCGGACGGGTAAACGTTCGCGGCATGAGATGCCCAGTGGAGGGCTGTGTTTATGGAGGCCAACGCGTCGCGCAGCACCTGCAGAACACCCATAGGGACCTGGGTCCCCGGCAGAAGCGGCGGCTTCTGACCGCCCTTCAGTGGCGGAGGACTTTGGAGAGGGTGAGGGAGCTCAGGCGGTCCAGACCCCACCCACCGCTCGCAACCAAGCTGGACCTGGAGGAAGGCCGCAGCGAGCTGCCGGTTGGGCTGCGGCCCTCCCCCAGCTCTGCGCGGCGTCGCAGAGTGCCACCACCGAGGCCGATGGTGGTGGAGGACGACCAGGAGGAGGAGGAGGAGGACGATGCTCGGCCACCTTCACCAGCCAGGGCGTCTCCTCCACCGCCCTCTCCACGCCCCCCCTGCCGGAGTTCGGGCCCGAACCTGTGCCCCCAGAGCCGGAGATCCCGCAGGAGGTCGTCCGGGATGGGTCCGGAGGACAGAGTCCCACCTCCACCACTGCTGAACCAGTGCGTAGTCCCATTGACTTTCCTGAAACCGTTGTCTGATATCTGGAGGGTTACAAGAGGCATCTAGTGGGAGCCATACCCTCCCGCAAGCACATTGAAAATGTAAAATCCAAAATGGGACGACTTACCCTCTTCCTGAAACGCATGGCTGAGGGGAAGACCGGCCTGGGGTCCTGGAGGTTCCTGGATGACGCTGACCGGGTCCTAGGTTGGCCCTGCAAACTCCTGAAGCAGGGAAAGCAGATGACGACCGTCAAGGTTTACCTGGTGAACGCGGGACAGTTCCTCACCTACTTCCAGGAAACGCCTCCCAGGGACTCCAGGATCACCAAGCGCGGGTTAGGGTTAGGTGGAGAAAACTTTCTCCACAACTCCCCCCACCTCGTCCGTCGACTGGGCAGGGTTAGATGGATGGACCAAAGTGGCAGAGCATTTACATTCAATTTTACGCCGGCATGACATGGCATGTATACGAAGTGGCAGGGAAAGCAAACAGTGCCACTTCGGTATTAGTTTGTATTGTACATTAGGGACCATTTGGGTGGAATTGCAGTTTCTGTAAATTCCATTGGATGGCACTCCTGTATTATGATTTGAACCTTTGTTTTAAGGTCATTGTGCTCGGCCAATGACCCCTTGGCCGAGCACAAGGGGTCATTGTGTTGCTCCCTTGTGATCAAGGGTCTTGGGCAGTGTTTGAGTACCGGGGGTCCATTATGAGTGTGTGGGGGAGGGGCGGTGTGCCGGGGGTCCATGAGTCCCCCCTGGTTCTCTTGAAACACTTAACCACGAGGCCAGGGGTGTCAAACTCCAGTCCTCGAGGGCCACTGTCCTGCAGTTTTTCGATGTGCCACAGGTACAAAACACAGGAATGAAATGGCTTAATTACCTCCTCCTTGTGTAGATCAGTTCTCCAGAGCCTTGCTAATGACCCAATTATTCTATTCAGGTGTGGTGCAGCAGAGGCACATCTAAAAGTTGCTGGACACCCTGCCCTCGAGGACTGGATGTTGACACCCTTGCACTAGGCTTAACAACTAGGCTACAGACCTAGCTCAATAACACCATGGCTCATAGGACTTATATCTTCGACACCCCACACGTAAACAGTCAAAAGCATGGTAGGTTCAAACCAGGCTCTTCCGCATGGGAGGCATGTGTCTTAACCTCTCTGCCATGTGGGAGGGGAGGACACGTTGTCCAAATCGGCTCGCAGTGCTTACATCTTTGCGCACTCAAAAAGGTCAAAAGTGGGGAAAGTGTGGTGTTTGAACCGGAGCCGTCTTCAAAGGCGCTCCTTAATTAAGGCGTCTGGCCAGATGGGAGAAGCAGCGCCACCTGGGGTCATGTGACTTAAGTGGGCCAATCAAATTGCAAGGTACAAGTTGCTTCATGCTATTCATTCTGAGGGAGAGACACGAAGAGGGCGCAGTGCGTTTCAGAAGCAAGTACATTTTTAGTTTTAATGGCAAAATAACTTTAAAATGTGTTTAAGCTTCAGTAAATTTAGGAGCATGCATGCCTGCCTGCATTTTGTCATCTTATTTTTATTTCTTCTTTTCAGTTTTGGAAAAAAAAATGACACGACCAAAAAACACATGCTATTGTCCGCTCTGCGGGTACCCATTTAAATATCTGGGGAAACATCTGCAAAGCCGACATTGTGTGAAAAATTCAAAAGAGAAGAGGCTTCTCATAAATTACACAACTGGCAGAGTCAACTTTCGGCACTTGTCTTGTCCAGTGGAGGGTTGTGATATTGCCAAGACCAGGCTTGACAGGCACCTCGAGCCGGGACACCCAGAGCTGGATGGTATAAAGCTGGAGGAATTGGAGAAAGGAATTAAAAAGAAGGTAACAATTGAAAGCCTGAAGACCCTCAGGGCCTCCGACCCCAGCCCTCCCCTCATTTCCAACCTGGATGTGGGCGATGATGAAGAGGAGATGGACGTGGACGTCTCAGACGCCGACGCTGCCCCCTCCACCTCCTGCCAGAAAAAATCCGCCAAAATTAGTGAGCTATGGAGGAAGTTGAGAAATAAAGAGAGGTGGATTGAAAAGGCCAAGGCCATCATAAAATCTATGGATGAGGTATGTAAGATTCTTTGCTCGTATACCGTCTGCGCCGCAAGCTGGTTGGGTTAGGGTTTGGTTAGGACAGAAGGTTCGAGCCTGCCCTCTGTGGAAGACAGCAGGTGCTCTCTCCTTCCTCCGCCACATCCCATCATCCCACTTGCGGTGAGAGGCAGGGGGACGCTCTCTGCATCTCCTCCCACACCGTACCACCTGCCAGTTCTCGTCTGGCCACATCGTTATGTTGTGTTCCACCTGTTGTTTTATTCCTTATTCAATAATTGTAAGTTTAGTTTGTTGTATAATTATGCAATATCAATATATATTTTTATCTTATTTTCTGCAGGTGGCTTTATTCCTTAATCAATAATGTTATGTTTAGTTTGTGCTATAAATATTTATAGGTCAATATGTGTATTTTTTTTTACGTTTTGTAGGTCTTGTATTTTGATTTTTTTGTATGATTTTGTAACTTTTTTTATTTGTGTTTTTTTTTTTTTTTCATTTTTTAGAAAAAGTAAAAAAGAAAAATCAAAAAACAGTTTTTTATTTTTATACAAAACGGATTAATAAACGTGCCCAAGGCGCGACGTTTTGACAAATTTGCGTCTTCTTCGGGCGCCGGGCACAGGATCCAGGTCTCTCTGCTGCACAATCTCTCCGAGTTCTCAGAACAAATGAGGAGAAGAGAAGAGGACTCACCTCTACTTATAACCTCCGCTCGCGAGGCTCCTCCCCCTACGTTCTTCTTCGTTGTCTTTTTTTTTTTTTTTCTTTTCTGGACCACATCTATGTTTTTCAATGCAAATGTTTTTTATTTTTACTAAATAAAGAAACAAATTTGAGATTAAAAAAAAGAAGAGAAAAATTTTAAAAAATTATAAATAAATATAAAAGACAGTAAGAAAGGTTACAGTTAGAAAGAGATTAGTGGGGACAAGGTTAGGGTTAAGGTAGGGTTAGGATGAAGGATTCTTGCCTGCCCTCTGTAGAAGGCAGGATGTGCTCTCTCCTTCCTCCTCCACGTTCCCTCATCCCACCTTTGGAACGACCCAGGGGGGACGCTCTCTCCGTCTCCGTCTCCGTCTCATGGATCACCACGTGCCAGCCATCGTCCGGCCACATCGTTTTTTCTTTTTTTTATTATTTTTCACTGTTTTTTTTATGGTTTTCTCTGCAGGTTGCTTTATTTCTTAGTCAATAATTCTGTTTAGTTCAGGTTATAAATAGTCATAGGTTAATATAGATTTTTTTTTAATGTTTTTTAGTGATTTTTATTTTTCTATGTGGTTTTTTAATGTTTTTATATATTTTTTATGCTTTTTTTTATTAGTTTGTAGAAGAAACGCAAAAAAATAAAAAAAATTAAATGAAAATGGAAATTTAAACAATGCAAAAAAAATTGTTTTATTTATTTTTATAGAAAGCCAATTAATAAGTGTCCTGAATGTGCGACGTTTCGACGTGCTTCTGTCTTCCTCAGGCACTGAACAACAGACTCAGCTCTTTCTCTTCTCCTGCTGCACAATCTGTGAGCGCTGCAAACAAAAGAGGCTGCAAACAAATGAGGCTGCAAACAAAAGAGGCTGCATGCAAACAAATGAGGGAAGAGAGAGAAACTCCCTCCCATTTATCACCTCCTCTTTCGAGGCTCCTCCTCCTTCGTTCGTCTTCGTTCTGTCTTTCTCTTTTTGCTTTCTTGTTTCTTTCACCAAAATTGGTTTTTAGTTTTACAAATTTCAAATAAAAGATGAAAATAAAAAATAAAACAAAAAAATAATAATAAAAATAAAAAAATAGGAAAAAAGGTTCAGAACAAAAAGAGATTAGTGAGGACAAGGTTAGAAGTAGGTAAAGGTCAAAGAGAAAGAGAGGGAAAGGTTAGGGAAAGGTCAAAGGTCAAGGCTAGGAAAGAGAGGGAAAGGTCAAAGGTATTTATGTTGCCAGATTCGTGTTGCCAATTTATTCTTCGTTTCACCTGCACATTGTTTCCCACATTTAGAACACGTAATTATATATACACAATTTTTTTGAGTTTCCATTAAACCTTTGATTTATTAAAAATATCTCACCATTTTTCTGATTTTTCACAAAATTTATATTTTTAAAGATCTTGTCTAATACCTTTTCTTTTGTTTTTCCTTGTATTGGTTCAATTTTTGCCCTTACCAAAATATCTTTTAAATTCTTATTCCTCCTATATGCTGAAATTACCTTAAAATCTTTCAATAATTCTTTATCTTCAATGAGTGTTTTATAATTCTTTTTCAAAATATTATTTAGTTTGTTAGTCATTGTCGAATATTTTGTTATAATTGGAATAATTTGTTTTTCTATTTTGTGTTCCTTTTCATTAAATGTTTTTAAGCAATCTCTCAAAAATGTTCTCAAATATCCCCCGTTTTTCAATGATTTAAAAAGTGTTTTTACTGCCAACATGAAATCTTCATTTTTAGTACAAATTCTTTGGAATCTAATTAATTGCGATTTTACCAATCCTTTAAAAGTGTGTCGAGGATGAAAACTCGTGTTATATAATAGTGCATGAGTATCTGTCTTCTTAAAATAGACTTTTATATCCAATTTGTTGGTTCTTATGAAATGTTCCCCTTTATAAATTGTCGTGTCCAAAAAATTAATTGATTTTTCATTAATCTCGTATTTTAATTTTATTGAAGAATCTCAAACTCCACCAAATCAAAAGTCCAAATTCCTATTATATCATCCAAATATCTCAAGTAATAGAACTTTTTTTTTTTTTTTCACATTTTTTAAGTACCTCATTTTCCCAACTTGCCATAAAAATATTGGCATACGCCGGAGCGAATTTTTTACCCATAGCAGTCCCCTTAACCTGCAAATAAAATTCCCCACTGAATTCGAAATCATTCCGTTTTAAATTTATTTCTAATAATTGTCAAATAGCCTTGTCCGGTCTATTTGCATCTGGGTATTTTTTCAAAAATTTTTTAACACAATTTATTCCTGCCTCAATATCTATATTCGTATATAAGCTCTCAATATCCATTGTGAATAAGAAGGAATTTTGTGGAATTTTAACGATTTTTAATTAAATTTATAAAATGATATGTGTCTTTAATATATGAAGGGTGTTTTATGGACAAAGGATTCAAATAATAACCAATAAATGCTGCCGTCTGATATGACTCACTTCCACAATCCGATACTATTGGGCGTCCCGGTGGTAATTCGTTCGGTATTGTCCATGCCTGTGGATTCTTATGGATCTTTGGTAAAATATAAAAACGTCCTGCTCTTGGTGTTCTATCTCCTTTTAGTGTAGTCTTTTGCTTATCATTAATGAATTTATCTTTATGTAATTTGTCTAAAATATCATTTATTAATGGAATTGTTTCTAAATATATTGGTTCCTCAAGTTTTTTATAATAGGTTGTATTATTTAGTTGTCTATAGACTTCCTCAATATATTTTTCCCGACTTAAGATACTTATGATTATATGTTTATTCTCAATTAATTCTTTCATTGCTTTCATCTCTTCTTTGGACAAATTATAGTTCTCCGTTGTTTTTTAATATCCTCATTATTCTTCTTAATTAAGTCATTCACTATAGGTGGTAATTTTATCCGGAGGTGGACACCAATTAGAAGGGCCCACAAATGGTGTTTTTTCTCCCAAATCTGTATTTTTATGATAAAAAGCCAATTTTATTTTACGATAATAATTTCGAATATCCAATTCCAGTTCAGTTTTAAAATCTTTTTCTTTTCTTCTTGTGGGAGCAAAGGTTAATCCACGATTCAAAAGTTGCGTTTGGGGTACGGTTGGTTTGAAATTTTTAGCCAAAAACCATAACATTTTCAAAAGAAATGGGTTTAATCACCCCATTCCCCGTCTGTCCCAGGTTCACAGGGCTGCACAGTTTAAAACCCTTCCCCAATGCTTAAGCATTTCTGTTGCGGTTTCCAAAGTCCAATGAATATTGTCCGTTTCTGTTTTGAATTTTTCTCGATCCAAGAGCGGAATGAACGGCATATTCCTTGTGATATGACCATTTAAGATCTGTAAAGTTCCTTGTTGCTTCGCTGGCAAATCCGGTGAAAAGTTGATAAGCGGAATCCAGAGCTCAGCGAATGGAAAGACAGCTTTTGCAGTTCTTACCGCTGCCTGCGTCTGTTTTGCCGCTGCTTCCTTCGCCCGTTGATCCACGCTATTTATTCCAAAAGAAAGGATCACTTTTTCAACACTCCTGATTCTTGTTACTGTTTTCTCCAAGATCGCTTCTGCATGGCGGAAATTCGCACCTGGATAACTTTCCATTTGCAGATCTTCTACTGAATGACCTGGCATCCTTGCAATGTTTGAATCCCCTATAATTAGCCACTTTTTTGTCACTTCCAAATCCCATTCTGTCATCTTACGGTCCGTACGTTTGTGTTTGTTTACACTGAACATCTCTCTCTGTTGGGAGGAAGGCATCTCATCTGGAACACCATCCCCGTCGTGATCAGGTGTTATTGGTGAGACTCTCTTTTCTTCTTCACTCTCCCCTTCTGATGAATCATCATCTTCTTCTTCTCTGTCAACTTGAGAGGGAGGGGATTCCTCCCCCTGCTGTGTCTCTGACATATTTAGATCAAAACATATCCGGGAAAAAAAAACTCCTCTCTTCCTGCGACTCAGATGGTCGAGATGGTTGCGCCTCCTCAATATCAAGAAGAGGACCGTCTTCTTGTACAGTACACGGGTTGTGTACCACGACTCGAGATCTTTGTCTTTGCTCTCTAGGGAGTTGCTCCCCTGGATTCCCATTTGGACTCCCTCCTATCTGTGTCTCCACCCCTGGATGATCAACTCTCCCTACGTCATCATCCGTCATTGTAGCCGCTGAGGTCCCAGATCGGGCTCTTTCTGGGATCGCCTCCACCATCACTGTGTGGCGTATCCTAGTTCCTCTCTGTTCTTCCACTGTTTCTCTCCCTCCTGTGTTTTCCCTCTGTACTGTTTCTCTCTCCCTTATGTTTTCTGTTTGTACTGCTGTATCCGTGCTTCCTGCACTCCTTTGTTCTCGTATCTCTCTTAACCTCAATGTCTTGCAAAGAAACTGTTTCACGTAACCCCTGGTATTCTCGTGATGCGACCAAGGCCTCCGCGTAGTCAATGGAGTCCTGGCTAATGCGAGGAAGATTTTTCCTAGCCCATCTTGTAGCCACCAGCAAATGCTGCTTTCCAATCTGCTGGAAGATCCTCCTTCAGTTCTGCGATGACGTTCTTCACAATCGTTGTGTAGTGGTCTTCCAATGTCATTAAGGTTGTATAACCCCAGTTTTTCGCATTGATCATTCCCATAGTATATTCTGTTGGAAAAGCTGGCCTTATCATAGAAGACAATGTATCCACCATTCGTGCGATCATTATTGGCTCTTCTTTTCCAGGAATCGGTGCCACACTCTGCAGATGATGGACACTCTTTATCAGAGCATGTAACTT
>VMRN01000147.1:29773-177477 GCA_010277015.1 Poeciliopsis turrubarensis | reverse complement strand
GCCACACTCTGCAGATGATGGACACTCTTTATCAGAGCATGTAACTTCCGAATCGTCTGACCAAATTTTTGGTCCGTCGGTTTCGCAGGTTAGGGTTAGGGTTAGGGTAGGGTTAGGGTTAGGGTTCCAATAGCTGCTGGAGACAAACTTCCTGGATAAACTGAATCAGTTTCCCGTCTAAATCTGCCAGAGGTATGAATGATTCTGGATTTAACCGTAAGGCAGATCATAAATCTGTTGTTTTCATTCCTTTTGTCGTTCATGAAACAGAAATGTGAAGATTCTTTCTGCACGGTGCACTTCCAAGAAGAGGATTGCAGCATAGTTCCCTTGGTGTGTAATAAGAACTGGAACCAGAACAAGAATCCGTGATGCTCAAGACGCTCCTGGAATTTTAAGATGTTTTTATTTGATCTATTTTATGGTTATTTTGTTTTTAATGTAGATTGAAACGAGGAGGTTGGAAAGTTTTGAAAAATGCTTGATATCATACAAAGCTTTTTTTTTTTTTTTTAACAAAGCAGATGTTTGGAAAAAAAGCAATTTTCATCTTTTGAAGTTTTGTAAACGTGCAGAGATAAGCCACTTAGCGCGCAACACTCGATTGTGCAGTTTTTTTCTGGGACTGCTGGTGGAAATTAATATTGTGTCAAATCCGTATGTTTACGACATTATTGCACAGTTAAAATTGGGATAAACAGATCCCATTCATGCGCAGTAAATGTAAAGGGTTTCTGTTATATTTTTTATCAAAGGTAAACCTACTCGCAGCTGGTTTACGTCATGCTTTCTTTTCGATTTTTAATTCGCCAGGTGCAAATGCTCCTGCTGCTGATCTATTCTGATTCCCGGCATCAGACCTCCCAACTCAAATCCCTCCCTGCTGCATTCCCAGAAGGTCTGCATGACTTCGGCGCAATGAAGGGGATGTTGCAGCAGCGTCTTCAAAACGGAAGGCGCTGTCCAGGTCGAAATCTATTCCTTTTACAAATTCAAATCAGAAAAGTTTGTATGTGGATGCAGCCCCTACTGCCTCCCATGGAAGGTGCCTAAAAATGGCGAATGAGTCTTCCGAGAACAAAGCCAAACCTGTAGAACTCCGACAAATGCACCGTGTAACCCGTCCAAATGATCAGAATCAAATGGTCCAATCACTTCCATGGTCACAGGTGTAGTAAACTGAGCGCCTGAGCCTGCAGGCCGTTGTTCTAAACGTTTGTGAAAGAACGAGTCGCTCTCAGTGAACTCCAGCACCGAACCGTGACAAACGAAAGTTTCTCACTCCTGACTGTTCCAGCCAGCCGTCAGATGTGAATGGAAGTTTTTTTTTTTGTGAACGACAGAAACTCAGCGACAAAGTGGTGAATCACGCTTCTCCATCTGGCGATCTGATGGAGGAGTCTGGGCCTGGCGGTTGCCCGGACAACGGTACTTTTCGGACCGCATCGTGCCATGATGTGGTGTCATTTTCCCTTGATGTGAGTTTTCACTAACGAGATGAAACTAGACCAGATCTTTAGTAGGCGGTCTACCAACGCAAAAGAGACGCAATCAAAACTGTCAGATGACTTACAGCTCAGAAACAGTCCAAATAGTTCGGCTGCATTGTTTTGTTTCTTTCCTGTTCTCGGAAAGTTTCTGCTCTCCAGTGTTTTTTCAAAGGCAAGTTGCAATGTTACCCAACGATCCACTTGTGAAAATTAATGAGATTCCACGTAACTCCTGGCGCACACGGGCGCCAACTGAGTTGCTTGTTTGCCCTGAGTCAGTTTGTTCACTTGCACAAACTGTTATGCGTAGAACAGCGCGGCTGGGCGAGGACTGACGCAGCCCTATGAAATACAGAACAGTTATTTGTTGGGAAGCTCAGCGTCGCTGAAACATGGGAAATGCCGAAGTTAGCAAAACTGTGGCGACGGACAGCAGCGATGGCCGACGCCGATGTCAGAAAGGCACATTTGAAAATATGTCTGTTTCAAATAGAACTTTGTGATTTGATTTTCTCGACTGAAAGAGGAAACAGAATAACAATTGTGGACAAGAAAAAAATGAAATAAATAACAATCACAGTCAGTTCACGCACTGATTAAACCCAGACTCTTTTCTTTCCTCTGGCAGATTTAGACGGAAAATCTGCCAGGAAGTTTGATTCCAACAGATAACGTTTCGTTATCTTTCATCATCGATAGATAACGAAACACTGCAAGAGCATTTCCTTCAAATGTTCTTCCGTAACATCTGAAGGAATGTTACGGCTTTTTGCATATTTTCACCGCCATTGATAGACTTTATCTCTGTTGCTGGGCAGAACCTGCTCATCAGATTGGAGTCGGAGTCTCGCGTTTCCACCAACATTAACAGTTTAGCCAAATGTTGGCAAAATAAATGTAAGCCTAAATCTGCCGATGTGCACGACTGAATCTGCTGCAGTAGAATTAATCAAGACAAACATAAATAAACAAAAACTGGTCTGAATGAAAGCTCCTTACGTTTACTGGACATTTATTTGCGTTGCTAAAGTCGCAGCAGCAGTTTGACAACAAGCAGTTAAAACAACATAATGCATACAAAGCAATACAGTTTGAGCACAATGATAAAATTATGTATATATTACAGTATTTTCATGATTTACTTTTCAAATACTTCATGACTTTCTGTCGTCCGCAGCAGCTTCTCTATTGTCATCAGGAGTCCAACACTGTCGCGGTTGCGTTGCTCTCCTCCAGGCCAGCAGGTCTTATCAACACGTTCATGTTGAACTCGGGTGGCGGCTGAAACGTGTCCTTCCTTCACCTGAACATCAACTCCGTACCGTTTAATGGCTACATTTTCTCCACAACGGGAGGATTGGTCAGTGTTCACTCTTCATCGCTGGATGTTTCGTCCCACAAGCCGGCGCTGCCTCCTCTTTGGCGGGAGGTCTTGTCATCGTCCGTTTCGTTGCAGACCTTGCAGACCCTCAGCGGTTTGTTGGGGTGGATGTGTTGGATGAGGGCCCGGCCCTTGGAGCACGTGTTGCACACCACGAAGCCGCACTTCCTGCAGTGATGCCGCCGGTTGATGCGGGTGAACACGGCCAGGCAGCGCATGCACCTCTGAGCGGCTCGGTCGGGGATCCAGGATCTGGCGTAGATTGTCTTTGGTCGGGGGCCCGGCTCCTGCAGCAGGGTCTGCTGGCAGGCCTCGATGTGCTGGATCCAGGCTTTCTTCTCCTCGCCGGAGGAGGCCGCCACGTGGAAGGACTTACGAGGCGAGCAGATCAGCCACTGGTGCTTCACATCGTCAGAGTCCTCCATGTCGTCCAGCTTGACGTCCTCTGAAATGACCCAATGATCGTACCATCTTTACTCAGTTCGGCTGCTGTCTAATTTTACTCCCGAATTGATGTGTGTGACTTACTTAACGGGACGATCTTGGGGTTCTTGTACCAGCGGTTGGTCATGATGATGCTGCTGTACACCAGGATGTCGTTGAAGAGGAAGAACATTTTCTGCTCCCACTTCTTGCGGCCCTGCTTCATCAGGGGCCCCTCTCCTGTCAGAAATCGACCTGGTTTGAAAAGCTGCGGCGCTGAAGGACCGAAGGAGTTCTCAACTTCCTTGATCCTTTGGCGGTTCTGATATTCAGAAACCAGTAAATCCATGATGTCGATGTTTTGTCTGTTGCAGCAGCAGCAGCAGCAAGAGCAGTTTGGTTGTTGACTGGCCACCAGGCAGAGAGGAGTCGTATAAAAGGCCTCGCTTTCCTTCCTGGTGATGTCAGGGGAATTTTTGCAGGTGGAGCCAATGGGAAAGGAAGTTATGCAGCATAAAAGACAACAGAAAGGTGCACTGCAATTTCTGTTGCATTTCACAAAACGTCAGTAAAAATCTTAATGTCGCTTATTGTGGAATTTAATTGGTTTCATCTGATGTTTTTGATGATAGATTTATTAAAATCTGGCGTATTGTAGTCCCATCAAACAAAAAAAAACGCAGCATCGTGTTGCTTGCTAAAGATGTGAAAACAGGTGGCTCACCTGGATATGTGTTTACAACTTCTCAAAAGATGAAAATTGCTTAAAGGGCTGAATCCAAATGCAACTTTTCAAATGAATATTTATGAAACCTTTGAACTGTAACATGTTTCTTTTGACTGGAAACATAAGAGTATACTTTAGTGGTCCAGTCAAAGTCCAGATTTTAATCTAATCCATAGATCAAATGATGAGGATGATGGTTAGGGGGGCTTCCTCAAAACTTTGGAGCTAATCAACAGAGATGAAGTATCTCTGTCGCCATGGAAATATGCAACAAGCTGCTCAGCAACACTGAGGGTTTAGTTCACGTAAAGTCAGTCATTTTTCCTGTGATTGTTATTTATAACATGCCTGTTTTTAATGATGCATTTCTTTCAAATGCATGTTGCTTTTGGAAACAAAACTTTCTGGGTGAATTAAAAATGAATTTCCTTGTGAACCTGCCAGAGGTAAGAAACGTCAACGTGAACCCACTGATTTTCTGTTTTCATCTTTTCAGTTATCAAAGTCAAAACTGCATCTTGACTCTTAGCTTGAAGATCTGGATCCAGTAGAACAACAATCTGCTGACATTCCTAGGATTTTAAGGATCTTAATCAACTCTCCTCCAGGCTTTCTTTGCACTTTGGCTTCTTTCGCACACATTTTGCCTTTACTGAAGCGAGGAAACCTGACAAGTGGAAGGGAAAAAGAAAAGGCTGCGAAAATGAGATGAAATGTTCCTGGAATCACATTCTACAAGAACTGGGAAGGGTTTATGTTACCTTCCTGGTAACAAAACGTCTTAACAACTAAAACCTGTAAATCCTTCCCCCACCATGCCAGAAATGAGAGAACCTGAAAATATGGATGTCCAGGAAAAAGAAGATATTTGTCGCTGCTCCGAAGTTTGATGGAGTTTGACCAACTGTGGAAGTTTGTTTGTTTGTTTGTTTCATAACTGGTGGCTGTTTTGTGGTTTTTTTTTTTATGGTGTGAACCACTTTGAACTGCCTTGTTGCTGAAATGTGCAACTCAAATAATCACCTGACTGGTGGCTTCGTGATTTACACCCAATTTAAAGCAACGTCAGTTGAACCGTGACCATTTTCAAAGTGGACAGGGGGAGAAAATGAGAGGAAAAAGGCAAAAGTAAAAAGATACAAAACAAAAAAAAAAAGGTACATCTCTTGAAGGAATTGGTGGGACGTTCTGTCCTCGCCCCCGCTGTGGCGTTTCCGACATACTGAAATTATGTAACTGAGACAACAATAATAGTGGGTACTGTTAGTTCTTGAAGTAAATTGACTGACTTAATTAAGCAAATTAATTTACCTAAGTTAGTAAGAAGGACGGGTTGGAAATTAAAGCCCTCCGTCCGTCCGTCATATCCTGTGTTTTGTTTCGTGACCTTTTCAGACCCATTCCAACGAGGCAACTTGATGATGACCGGCTGGGCGTGGCTTGATTCCTGTCAACGGTTGCTCATCTGTTGTATTTTTTTTTTTTTAAATCTGATAAGAGAGCTAAAGATAGCCGGGCTGGAAAGAGGAGACGCCAAGAAAAACACAGTGAGGCCTTTTACCACGATCAGAGAGGATCAGGTGGATCAGGTGGATCTTTCCACGAAAACCTTGAGCTAGTTAAACGAGCGCGCCGCAAAAAAATCACCACACAAAGCGTGTATTTTTTGGTCCAGTTTCTGGTGCAAATATCTTCAAATAAGACAAAACTCAGAATAAACTTGTCAGCAAGAGGCAGGAGCCTGTTTTGTGTCAATGATTGCTTCATTTTGCCTTGTGATTCATTTCTACCACGTTAATGAATTATTGACTTAAAACAAACTCTTGCATCTTGCTGAAAAGTTGTTTGCAAGTCAGTATTTTTTTTTCTTTTGAATTTTGTTTTCAAGCGCACTGAGATACTTGCAATAGAAACCAGAGAACAAATGCTCGGTGAGATTTTGTGCTTTTGCTTTGGGTTCCACAGTTTGAAAGTGTATTACATGTATTGCATTACTGTGTTTTTTTTTTGTTTTTTTTTTTTCCTCAGTTCGTTTCGGCCTTGGAAGGCAAACTGGAACGACTGGTGCTTTCCTGGCGCGTAATTGGGTTAATCGGCACCGGGATCTTATTTCGTAACGCACCGACTGACGCATGTTTTGCGGCTGCGGCGAGAGAAAACAAAAGACAAGAAGCAGGCGTCTGTGAGAGTCAAATCCGGAAAGCTACAAATTTTTCACCTGCTTTCAGACAGAAACCGGAGCAATAGCAGACCGATCAGGAATGCATGTGTCAGATGTGAAGGTGAAATGTCTGAGCTGCTTATTGAGGAGGGGGAAAAACGTGGAAATGTACCTGAAATGGGTTCAAACATAGATGAATAAAATGTAAATATTCCTCAGTTCCTCTATTCACAAATGAATGTTGCAGCAGTTTTTTTCCAGTCACTAAAAGTCCCACCTTTTTTGCCTGGATGTGTTTATTTTGTCATTAGGTTGGAAACCATAAGGTCACAAAAAGCAATTGGTCGCGTGCTAAATGAACACGAGTTGATGATTATTTTCTGAGGGGAAGTTTTGTGAACAGAGACTTCATGATGGATCTTATTTACGCCACCAGCTGAATGTTTTTTTTGGGTTTTTTTTATGATTTCTGTTTTATTTATTGTTTGTGGTTGTGTTTAATTTTGGATATTTACTATTTCTTCCAGGTGCAGCGTGAAGCGTTATTGTACAAAAATGTATTTATTTTTCAATACAGTCCTTGAAAATGGTCTAAAAAAAAAAAAAAAAAAAAAAAAACCCAATCATTAATCACGATAACTATTGAGACAATATATCGTCCACCTTCCTTTTCGCACAGGTTCTCGGGTTTGAATTTGTTTTAAAAATGTGTAAATATCTAAAAAAAAAAAAAAAAAAAAATTGTGGTTCTGAGTTAAAACTGTAGAATCGAGGGAAAACCCGGTTCCCGTTCCAGATGCTTCAGATGTTTCAATGTTTCAACATCTGCCTTCCTTGAATAGCGTGATCGCCTCCCCGTTTTGAAGGTGTTTTGTTTTTGCAGTAGCAAAGCGAGCGCCCGCTCAAGAGGTCGGAACCAGCGGGGCGGGGTTCGATTGCTGTAACACACATTTATTTTTAGCCTGATTGAAGCTGTGAAGATGAGAGAGTTTACAGAAATAGGTTCATTGTTGTTCCAAGGCTTATCCCGTTTATCTGGATCAGACGCAATAGCCCTTTACATGCCTGGTGTTGTTTGGATAGCAGTTTTGATGCTCGCATGTGAAGAGGTTCAGGGAGGTTTTCTGATCGTCAGGTGAAAGCAGAGATCCAGATCCGGCTCTGGGTATTCCTGGCTACTTTCCAAGCCTGCAGGGGTTTTTTTTTTTTTTTTTTTGGCTCCTGCCAGTAAAAACACCTGATTAAAATCCCTTCGGAGAAACTCGCTGCCTCGGTGAAGGACTGCTTCTGCAAAACCCCCGTCAGCAAGTTTCTTAAGAGTTTCTCTGACTGACCCAGTTTGTGTGTGTGGCCATGTCTCGGTGCTGCTTTCATTTAAGGACGGTTCACTGACATGCAGCTCCCTGAAATGTTATTCAGCTTCTCCACGTCTTGCTTCCTGTGTTCCTTTGCGGTCGCTGACCGCTTCTCGTAAAATGATGCACTACTTTGATCCACTGAGATATGCATGCTATGTATCTGTGGTTATGTGTCATAAACATGTATAAAAGGTAAATTAATACTTTAGCGAAGCAAAGAGTTGAGGTACAAAGCTAACCGGCACACAGCTCAGAGCTGTCGACTAAAAGACAAAACTCAAAGTGAAACATTTCAGTTATATGATCGCCAAAACAATACATCATAAAACCAAAACTGGCTTTATGCAATAGTTTTGAGAACTGGTCCAAAAAAATAATGCAAAAAAAAAGGGCAGCAAACTATGACATTTCAGATCCATTTAACAATAGCAGCATCAAAATTTCAAATCTTCTCCTGTAGGTTTTTTGTTGTTGTTTTGTGGAAAAACTCCCTCCAACCGCAAACAGCATGTTGGATTCACTGAGGCTTTCCTGGGTTCACGCCAGAAACACTAAACAGAGACGGGCGAAACTGGTTCATTCTGAAAATACTCACTGCAACAATCTGAAAATGCCTCCCAGGTCTCGTCCTCCAGGAACCTGCGGGGCTTTGGCACCAAAGTGCAGGAAACAACAAAGCCTGATCAGAAAAGACAAACCAGTCTGTCTCGTTTTATGCTCCGTTTCATGAACCAAAATTAACTCAGACGTTGTTTGTACTAGTTTTATTGTCTTCATCTTTAAAAAAGAACCCAAAAACTGTTTTATATATATATATATATATATATATATATATATATATAATAGTTCTAAAAAGATTTAAAATTAAAAGTGTTCCCACTGTTCTGTTTACTTTTCATAACATCTCTACCATCCTTTCTAACTTTACTGAAGTTGGACGCGATGCCGTCTTTTTCAAGCCTGAATTGCTTTTGATTTCTGCCGTATGAGGAAAAATATATAAAACACAAGATAGACCTAAATAGGGATGTAACAAAAACCAATCCAGTTCATTTGGTCCTGGACTGAAATGAGCCGACTGGACCAAACATGGAGCTCAGCATCGAGAACTTGACAGAAACGAACAGAAGGTCAATTTCCCCTGAGTAAGGTTTTGCTTCAGATGATCCATTTTTATCGATTTTTAATTTTTTTAAGCTTTACTAAACCAGGCAGGACGGATTTTTTTGTTTTGTTTTATTTAAAACTTGCAGCCTGGAATTAGTCAGTTCCTCTTGCGGGGGAGGGAGTAAGGAGCTGAAAGAGTAGAGAAAATGTAAACAAGCATAACATTGTGAACACCACTGATACCAATTATAACGACACGACTAAATAAACACAGATTCAACTTAAATGACGAAAGCAGCTGATGGGAAAGCGATCTCAACCATATTTGTCCAGAATAAGTTCCACAGTGTGAACTTCAAATAAAAAAGATTTGAAAAAAGTTCAGTTTTAGACATTTTTTTCTGGCTGCATCAGACTGAAACAACAATAACGACTATTGTTGAAATTGTTTTTCAGAAAATTAACATTTTAATCACGTTCAAAGAGCGAGTGTTGTTTGCAGAAAAATAAATGCAATCAGTCTCTGATCTGTGATGATGCATTCACAGGCCTGCGTTAAAAAGGATTGTTGATCGTTTGAGGTCATTTATCATGAGATTTCAGTCGGTCCTAAGAAAAGAGAATAGCGCCATCTCTTGGAGAAGGTTGGGTGTTACGGTCACTTTTTCACATCATTTCAAATAACTACTTATTAAAGAAAAAACAACATTCCTCTTTGTAATTGTGATCAATCAAAGTGTCTTGGAAAGTTAATTCCTGTTTAACTCCCATTCAAAACAGTGAGGAACCACCTGCAACAGGTTGAATTAAAGCTGTTCTGCGATGTGGAGAGGGAAAATGAGGAGTTTTTGTAAACGACTGAAGGGAGTTGACACGAGGACTTACGACGTCGAGGTGGTAGCTACCTTGCAGAGGGAGCTTCGTGTTGAAGAATGTCTGCGTCCTTCTAATCCGCCGAGCCCCTGGAGGCTTTTGCTGCTGCTGGCGATGAAGACGGCATCTCGTCTGCCGCAGTAAAGACGAGATGAGACGAGGCGTGTCCCACTGCGTCCCGTCATGTCAAGCCGTTTGTCCAGAAACCAGGAAGTCTGAAACCACCACTGAGTCCCGCGACGTTTACTTTAAACGCTCACTTTTCAAATGGGTCAAGCTCACACTCTGCACTAAAAGTATGAAAATAAGTCCATGTGTCTTATTTGTGACATTTGAAAACGATTTAAAAACAGTAATGTTGCTTAAATGCAAATCCTTGAAGTGCGTTTTAGAAAACTTGACTGAATTCAATTCGGTGATGAAGATGATGATGAATCCTCCAGAAAACATTTTGACTTAAAGATGTCAAAATGTCTCCCCAGTTTTCTTAGATTTCTAGTAATCTAAGAAAAATTAGAGATTAATAAGTGAATGTAAACTAATAATTGTTTTGTCTAAAGTTCAAATAAGGCTTTGTGTTTGTGAAGTGTGCTCTCTCTAACTTATTTTCACTTCCTGGTTCGTCCTGCTGCCAACCAAACACAGAGAGGATCCACTTGAGCTCGGACAACTAATATTTACTCATTTAATGTGGTGATTTAAACTCCAGTTCAGATGGCAGAAGTTCACAGATCTGAACGGCGGGACAGTTGGCAGCCATGTTGACTTGCAGCAACAAGACGCTGCGTTCGAATCCAGCGGCGTCCCAACAGCATTTTCATCCGGATAGCCAGAGAAAATTTTAGGCACAACTAAAGGACAAAAAAAAAATTAAAAATCATATACATAGATAAACATCAAATCCTGGCCCGAGTTTGGATGTTCTCTCTGTGGATGCATTGGTTCTCTCCAGGTACTCCTCCCACCAGCGGATCAGTGCGCTGAACTGATACGAATGTCGTCTGCATTGTAAACAATAGCAGAGATATAAATACGGCTGGTATCTATTGGATTGTCTTCGTTTCTCAAGAACTCAGAAAGTACAAAAGCTGTCGATAAGAAAAGTCACAGCACCCACCGACAGATTCCCACACCGCTGACGAATCATCAACATCCAACACCGAAGGAAGACATTCACTGGGTTGCAACTAATATTTCATTAAATATGCAAATTTATGATATTTTTTAAGAAAATACCTTCATGACATTATACATGGTTCAATATATGAACTACATATGTGGTACAAATGGATGTGCAGCTTCAGGGATATGAAAAAGGCACAGAAGAAGAAGAAGAAGAAAAAGAAGAAGAAGAAGAACGACAACACAGGCGTTGTTGCTGTTTTTAACGCTGAAGCTGAACAGGTCTGAGGCGACGCTGAAGGAGCAAAGAGCTGAAAGCACTGAGGCGGCACACAGTCACAGTTCAACATCCGTGCGGAAGCGAGCGATCCCAACCGAGGGCCGACGGAGCGCGACTCAATCACAACGCAGCTGAGAATTAAGCTGACGCACAAGACGTTGAGCGGCGACGAAGAAAAAAGAAACTCGCGGCGGCGTTTGTTTCCGCCTCACGAAGGTTCACATCACGTTTTCTCACCTTCAAACCGCAAAACTGATTTTATTGGGATTTTATATGACGGATCAAAAGGTATTGGCGAACTGGAAGAAAACGTGTTTTTTTCCAATTTAGAAATAAAAATGTAAATTTTACAGCCCCTTTTAGTCTTGAGCCGGTTTACAAAATAAAACAATTTCTAAACATGTTCCACACAAAATGTTTTGCTATGAAACCGAATTTAAAAAAATATTTATATTTTAATTTTCAGAGTTTAGAACTAAAGTAAAAGAAAAAAACATTGTAGAACGAGGTGAGCCTTTTCTATAAATATGGAAAATGTCTGTAGCATCGTTTGACGCGAGTTGCTTTTGAAACCTTGTTGCAGGTACTAAAAGTAGATTTTGCATATGAACCTATGGAAAAAACTCTCAATTTCTTGGTGAATCCACAATTAAAAACATTTCCGTGTTGGTCCTGCGAGAGCCACATGTTTCTCTGGAGCCGCAGATTTCAGATCAAAGCGTGTTAAACTGTTCCCGTCCGAACTTTAGACTGAGCTGTAAGCCTAAAGAACAGGGAAACACTCACAGAGCCAGTAGAGACAAACCTAAAAGACCCAAAGCTGCAACTGCAGCAAAGTAAATCTACCGACCTCTGAGCCAGGAGCGATGGATCGGCTCCCTTCGACGACACTCTTTGGGCCGCCATCACATAAAATCCCAACAAAATACGCAGGAGTTTGCCGTATTGATTTGACAGAATGTGGAAAATTTCAAAGTGTTTTCCGAATGCCTTTGCTCAGACGCTGGGACACAAACGGCTCCTTTCTGATTCGATCATTTTCCGCTGCTGTTGGCATAATTATTGAGCTGCTAACCGCCGGAACCAGCAGACAATATTTATCACCAGCTCTGAACAAAAGTTGGGTTTTCCTATTTCTAAACTTCTGCCTACAGCTCTGTAACTAAACACAGGTAATGCCTTGCTAAAGGAAGGACTGTTGGGGGTCCAGCTGCTGGTGTCTACTAAAGGTCAATCTGATAAGGGCTTCTGACTAAAATTACATGGGTAATAATTAGGCAAATATCTTTTAAAAAAGAAACAAATTCAGTAAAACAGAAGAGATGAAGGAATCGGAGGGTTCCCAGTCGGAGCCGTTAAAAGTCTGAGTGATTGTTGCGGGTCGAGTGACATGTATGCGTCTACTCCTGCTGGGGGGCCGGGGTCTCGTTGGCGTTGTTGTCGGTGATCTTGTTTTCCAGCTCGTCGTCCGACACGAGGTCCAGGGAGGTTCCCTCCACCTGCAGCGCGCGGCGGCCAGAGCGGCTGGTGGAGAAGGTGATGGGCCCGCCGCGTCTGAGGGAGGAGGAGGAGGAGGAGGCGTTCACATGAAGGCAGAAGGACAAACCACAGTCTCTGAGCTTCATTTGTGATCTAATAGCTACAAAATACAAAGAGAAGACGAACCAATTTTGACCCAAAATAAAACAGTGGAATGATCCTTTAAATATTTGCGGTGGGTTATATTGTGTGTTTATCCAATAGCGTCAAAAATGGAAACGATTAATGAGTCGGACAAGAACCTGGGGTGTGAAAACCAAAAGTCAATAAAGTAAAAAAAAAAAATAATAATAATAATAATTAGATTTTTGAAATTCAGATTATCATGGAGACATAAAGTCTGCAATATATAATTATTTTACATTCTCAACTTCGTATTTTCCATACGTGTCCAGACCTTTCCAGACTGCGTTGGGCCCCTGGGAGAATCAAGTGGCTGTTTTTCAATTACGTAACTGGGTTTCAGACTCCAAACCGTGGATCTGCCAGGATGAAATCTCAGGTTTCTCTGTAGAAAAGTTTCCCTGGCTGCACATTTTGCACCAGTGCAGGCAGAAGCAGCTCTAAACACGAAGCTCTGCAGATGCAAACAAGATTCTGCACCTGAGCCGGTTCTTCAGGGTGTGAACCTCTCGGCTGAGGCCCTCGCTGGCCTCTGTGGCGTCGTCCAGCTCTCTCTGCAGCTTCCTGCGCGAGGCGTTGGCCCGGGTGGCCTCCTCCTCCGCCTCCTCCAGCTGCCGCTTCAGCTGCTTCATGCGGGAGTTGGCCTTCTCCAGCTTCACTCGGGGAAGTGGAAGAACAAACGAGTGAGACGGCGGCGGCGGCGGCCGGAAACTGCGACAAATCGCTTCGGCGTCGCCGTCAGAGGCAGACATACTTGCTCTTTAAATTGATCACCATGGCGACGTTCGTCCTCCACCTGCATGCAGACTTCTTTCAGCTTCTTCTCCGTCCTTCTGACGATCTTGTTGGCCGCCGCCCGCTCCCTGCAGTGACGCACAGCCTTCTGTTAGCTGGACAGATCAGTTGTCAGTGAAAGGACAGGCGGAGCTGCAGCGGTCGCCCACCTGGCTTCCTGCTCCAGCTGCTCCTCCAGCTGTGCTATCTTGGCCTCCAGAGCGGTGATGGAGGCCTTGAACCTGTTTTTCACCGAACCCTCCAGCTCGCTCAGTTTGGCACGCAGGTCCTTGTTCTGGCGCTCCAACTGCTGCCGGGCGTTTTCGCTCTTCTGCGCCGTGCTGCGCTCCGCGCTCAGCTCCGTGGTCAGGGTGTCCACCTGAGCGGGAAGAGGACCAGGACACAGAGCAGGAAACAGAAAAGGGGGTAAGAAGCAGGCCATGCTGGGAAAATGAAGCGTTCTTACACATTTGATGTGATGTAAGGAGTACCTGCATGTTGGTTTTCCTGAAGCGGTCGTTGAGCAGCTCCATGTTGCCCTGCTCCTCCTCCAGCTCCTCCTCCAGCTGGGCGATCCGGGCCTCCAGCCGCCTCTTCTCATCCATCAGGGCGGCTCTGACAGTCACACGGAAAGACACGAAGCCTCTGATTTCCACTGCATTTCTGAAACACCACTTTGAACTGAAATATTTCTATGATTGACCATGAAATATTTCAGTTAATCGCTATAGCAGCGATAGCAGAAGTTAGTCAATCGCTAACCTCTGTAGCGATAGCAGCTAACAGCTGGTCTGGCTGATGAATCGCTTAATCGGATTTTAAAAATGGCATATTCTTCAGACTTTTCATTTAGGCGTTTTTTTTATACAGTATTAGAAATTAGACAGAAATAAATGAGTTTATTCCTTTTTTTTTTAATAAAATGTTTTTATTTTTAAGTATTTGTGTTGTATTTGCCGTTTTAGTATTTGATTTTTTTTCACTTGAAACAAGGAAAATGTCTTTTTTATCAGTGAGAAAATCTGCCAGTGGAACTAGAACTGATGAATTCAACAATTATTGACTTAGAGCAAGCATATTTATCTTGCTGAAAGCTTACTTTTGGTCAAGTTTTCTCTTATGTTGGTCTGGTTTCAACTAGAGACTAGTTGCAGTGGCAAATGTGGATTTCACCTCCCAGCAGTGAAATTCGTTTGGATAATTACCGTCACTGACAACGTCAATAATCACAGTCATTTCGTCGAATGTTATTTTGCCAGGCGTTCTCTTACTTCCCGGAGGTGCTGTTGGAGATTTCGTCCTGCAGCTCGTCTCGTTCTTGCTCGGCGTGACGGCGCCCCCTCTCAGAGGCAGCCAGATCCTGAAAACGAGACGAGAGATCCTGCAGCACTTTGCTTCTGTCGCCGTCACACAAACGAGGACGAGTCGAACGGCAGACGACAAAGAGAACTCCTGACCTCATGCAGCTGAACGATCTCGGCCTCGAGGCTCTTCAGCTTCTTCTCCGTCTCCTTGGACAGGGCGAAGATGTCGTCTCTGGAGGCCCGGGTGTCCTCCAGCTCCCTCTGGTAGTCCTTCATTTGAGCCTGGAGGAGACGAAGTGTCATGAAAAAGACGTGTCCCTCGCCGTTTGATCGAATGCGGGTGAAATCGTCACCTGTAACTTGCGCAGCTGCTTGATGGCTTCGTCCCGGGCCTTGTTGGCGCCTTCGATGTGTCCCTCGATGTCCTTCAAGTCCATCTCCAGCTTCTTCTTCGCTGCCGCAGCCAGAGCTCTCTGCTTCCTCTCATCCTCCAACTCGGCTTCCATTTCTCGCACCTGCAGCCGACGACATTAAAGTCATCGGGAAGAGATTAAGGAGTTTGGGGATTTATACTTTTTGTTTAAATTTTGGCTTCATGTGGTTTATGAGGCCGGGGAGAGAGTCTGACCAGGGAAGGGAGGGAAGAAATTATTATTTCATTTAGTCTGTTTTTTTTTTTTTTTTTTTTAAACCACCAGCTCTATTGCTTTCTGAGAAAAGGAAACGGAGAAGCAGTCATGTTTAGTTTTCCATTTCGTGTTACTCTGACGTCTACAGCAGCGCGTGAGGACGAATGCAGATGGGGGAAAAAAAAAAATCAGCCAAAAAACCTCTGAAATTTTCTAGAAAAAACAAAAACATTTCTGAGTTTGAAAAGTCAAACGTTTGACAGAGAAAAGTCAGAAATTTCAAGATCAATCTCAGAAAGGTCTGAGCTGAAAGGTGAACTCAACATTTTGAGTGTTTTGACGCTGGAAGACAAAAAGATGCCCATAAATATAGATTTTAATTGACAGAAAACTACACAGACACTGGCGTAAGGAGGTAAAAATAAAATAATAAAAAAAGAAACACACAAAGTAAAGGTATAAGCTGGATTTCTGGTTAGTAAGAGGATTGATCAGAACGAATGTGTGTTTTGTTCGTCACCTGCTTGACCAGAGCTCTCTTCTTCTCGTCGTTCTGGTCGTCGCGGCCCTGCAGGTCTCGCTCGTACTGGGCCTTCATGGCCTGCATGTTGACCTCCAGACGCAGCTTGGCGTCCTCCGTGGCCTGCAGCTCGTCCTCCAGCTCCTCCAGCTGAGTCTTCATCTCCTCCAGCTGCTGCTCCAGCGTGCGCTTGGACTTCTCCAGCTCATGGACCTGCAAAGAACGCCAAAAAACCATGTGAATTTAAAAAGAACAAAAAACAAAAAGTAAAACAACATAATCTGCTCCAGAAGCTTTGCTCACGTTCTTGCCGACGTCGTCCTTTGAGCTCATCAGGTCCTCCATTTCGGCTCGGAGCTGCTTGTTGATCCGCTCCAGCTCCTCTTTGGCCTCCAGCGCCTCGTCCAGAGCTCTGGTCATGGACAGAGCTTTGGTCTCCTTTTCTCTGGCCTCGGCTTCGGCGCGGTCCCGCTCCTCGGCGTAACGGGCCGAGATGCTCTTCTCCTCGGCCAGCATCTGCGGATCAGATCGGGGACTGTGATCGCCGGGGCAAACCGGACTCACGATTTGTGGAATTTTAAAAATGCATGTCAAGCTCATTTTCCAGAAGAAAGTTTGCGCAAAGATGTGTTCAACGCCTAACATGTCCGTTTTAACCCTGAGCATCATTTGCTGTGTTTGAACATTCGGAAAAGTCTTTGCTAGATAGTTTACGGTTTTGGATGGAGAGCGTCTGTGGATTAGAAAAAGCCACAGCTGTTCATAACACAACGTCTTCCAACCTGGTCAAACTTCTTCTGCTTCTTCTCCAGGTTGGAGACGATCTGCCTCTGGTGATCCAAGTCGACGGTGAGGTCATCCAGTTCCTGCTGAAGCCGAGTCTTCGTCTTCTCCATCTTCTCAAAAGCGATGGTCTTCTCCTCCAGACGCTGGCTGGAGAGCTCCAGGTCCTTCTGGAGCTTCTTTTTCGCCTCCTCCAGGTTTTCTATTGTTCCCACGTCGTCGTCCAGCTTCTTTTTGCTCTCCGACAGCTGCAAACACACACACACACACACACACACACACACACACACACACACACACACACACACACACACACACAGAGTCAGAGTCATAAGAAAGCCCATCGGCATGTCGCAGAAATCTCGCACCCTACCTGAGCCTGGACACTCAGCAGCTGCTTCTCCAGGTTCTTGCGGGCCTCCTCGTCCTCCTCCTGCTGCTCCTGCAGAGCGGCTTTCTCCTCCTCCAGCTGCCGGATGCGGCTGCTCAGGTTCAGCTTCTGGCGGGTTTCCTCCTGGAGGAGCTCCTGCATTGAACGTACGCGAGACTTTAGTCAGCTGAAACAAGAAGGACTCAAGAAGAAAAAGAAAGAAAAAGGGAAAAAAAAGCGACAGGTAATGCTGAGATCCTGAGCGTTACCTGTGTGTCTTGCAGCTGACTCTCTAGTCCGGAGACGTCTTTGGCCATCTTGATGCCCTTCCTCTCAGCGTCTTCCAACAAGGCCGACACGTTGTCCAGTTCGGTCTGTGAGGAGAACCAGGTGATCTTTTTTTATTTAACTCACATGTAAATAAATAAAATAATGATAATAATAATAATAATAATAAAAAAGACAAAACGAAGTTTGTGTAAAAATCAAGACAATATTTGAAAATGGCTCAAAAGAAATCCATCGTCCCCACTTCATCTGAACATTGGCAGCAAAAACAGATCAGTGTGAATGAATTTGATTGCTTTAAAGGTCGAATGCGCTTTTGGATTAAAATCCAGGTCTATTATGAATGTAAATATTCCTACATATTTCGTCTTTTGTTGTTCCTTGGAACGTCCTGACCTGATTCCAGGTATCCGATCCGGTTCCCGTTCGTGACATTTTAACGCGATTGGTATAAAGGTCCGTGGCTGAACTCAAATCCTGACGCCTGTTGTTGAGTTTGATCATTAGTTTCTACATCAGCTGCACTTCTGTTAGTCGCTGAGCTGCGTTTTGTAGCCAGTTTGTTACAACAACAGCCTTTTTTTGTTTATTTGCACAGTTTCCTAAATTGAGCACCAAATTAAGGGAAAGATGAGACATTTCTTTATTTTCGGGATGATTAGATCAGAGGAAGCATAGTTTGGATATCCTGAATATATTTCAGGATATCAAACAATCACAATGGGTGTGAATATAATTGTTTATTTCCGTGCTACGTTGGTGTGAGGGTTAAACTTGACTCCACCCCTCACTCACGTTCTCCTTCACTCGATAAAATACAGTTTTTATATCCACAACTCATCAGGTACAATGACTTTTCTCGGGTGCTATTTCAGGAAAGCACAACAATTTCAACTTTCTTGTAAGACCCCGTCAAGGGAAAAATAACAATAATAACACATTTTTGGACAAATTTCCTGCAAATCAGCCACAAATAAACCACCCTGAGGACGAGCCAGTCACCTGCAGCTTGTGTGTGCGTTCAGCCAGCTCGCCCTTGGCCCGCTCGCCCTCGGTGACCCGGGCCATGAACTCCTGCAGCTGACCCTCCAGCTTCTTCCTCTTGTGCTCGGACTCGGTCTTTGCCTGCTGTAAGGTTTTCACCTCGTTGGCCAGCTCCTTGTTGGCACTCTCTTGGCTCTGCTTGGTCTTTTCCAGGTTCGCTTTGAACTGGATTAAAACATAAATGAAATAGAGATGTTAAACGCCAAGCTAAGCTGCGTATGCTTATAAAAGCGCGGGGTTGGTCTCGCACCCTCTTGGCCTGCTCCAGCTGCTCGGACAGCTCCTCCAAGGCGGTCCCGTGCCTCTGTCTCATCTCCTGAATCTGAGCCTCGTGGTTTTTCGTTTCCTCTTCGATGGCTTTCTTCAGCTCTGCCACCTCCTGCTCGCGCTTGGTTCTACACGGAGCAGAGACCGGGTTGAAAAGCGCCTCGCCGCGATTAGGGGAGTGGAAATGAAAACAGAGGAGGCCGATACCTGAGCTCCTGCTGCGCCGCAGTCGTATCCAGCGTGTCCTCCAGCTCCGTCTTCAGCGCCTCCAGCTCCTCACTCAGATCCCTCTTGAGTTTCTCCGCCTTGTTCCTGGCCTGCTTCTCCGACTCCAGGTCCTCCTGCAGCTCGGACAGCTGGGCCTGCAGCTCCCGGATCTGCTTCAGCGCGTTGTTCTTCTGGGTGATCTCCTCTTCTCCCCTGCGGACGAGTGGCAGAGACGATGATCTATGTTAGTTCTTGGCTTTTTATATGTTGATGTTGGAAGAATTTTTTGCATCCCTTGCTATAAATGACAGAGAGTGTTGTTGCGTATCATGCTTTTGGAGTTCTCGTAAAAGTTATTCATTATTTATTTGCATCTTTTAATGTATTGCATAAAAAGGTTAATCAATTAATGGATTATCATCAAAATAACCGATAGATTAATCAATAAGTAAAACGAATTAATTGCAACCCTAACTTCTCACACATAAACCTTCACAAGGTGTTGATGTCTACAACAATATATATTAGTTCGTTTTATATATTCAGCTGAATAAACGGTCAGGCTGCAATTTATTCTGCGTCTCCCACCTGGTTTGCATCATCTGCTGCTCCTCCTCCTTCTTGCTCAGCTGAACTTTGAGCTCCTCTATCTGGGACTGCAGCTCGCCGATCTGGTCCTGGAAGTCGGACGTCTCTCCATCCAGCTTCCTCTTGGCCTTCTCCAGCTCCTGCCGGGTTTTCTCCTCTTTCTTCAGTCTCTCTAAATGGCGATCAGGAGAGCGCAGAGGCTCAGGAAACAAGAAATTTCAAGTCTTATTGCTTTAATCTCTGCTTTGTTGTTCAGCTCAGCTACTTACCCTCCAAGTCCACCATCATCATCTCCTGCTTGTTTCTCATCTTTCCCAGATTTTTGGCTTTCTCCTCCTCCTCAGCGAGCATCAACGTCATTTCATTGATTCTGTCTTCAACCAGCTTCTTCTCCTGATGAAGCAGACGGAAAGCTTTGTGATGAGTCTAAATATATTTAGATTTCAAATATTTTTGTCTATTTTCAAGCTGTGGCCTCTCGGTCTCTCTGACCTTCAGGAACTTGGAGTTCTGGTCCTCCAGCAGCAGAATATCCTCTTCGTACTTCTTCATCTTGGCTTCGGCTGTAACTTTCTCGAGCTGCAGCTTCTGCCTCGCAGCCTCCTCCTCGTCCAGCTGCTCTTCCAGGTCCTGCAAACATAAATCGCAGCAAATACAGTTTGATCAGCAAGCATTTTGTCATTTGGAGCAAAATCTGATCACCTCGTTCACTTCCGATACCGATATCTGAGGTTCAGCGCTGGCCGATTTTTATCCGATACAGAAAAACAGAACCGAATTGACCTAAAACGTTTCATTTTTTAAGAAATTCAGACATAAATGTAATGAATTACAAATGTATTTGATAACTCTGCACCAGTGCAGCGCATTTAAACACACTAATAGTTTGGCAAGCTTGGTCAAACATGTAAAAACTGATTTTATTTATTGAGTGAGCGCAATTAGGAGTAGAACAGCCAATGTAAAACAAATTATAAACTTTACAATTTCTCCAATTTGGTCAAACATGTGAAAATAAAATGCATCAAAAATTCTTTCAAAGGTTCCAAAAAGTAAAATTAGGAATTTAAATGGAATGTAAAAATAAATAATGAAGCATAGAATTAGACTGAGTAGATCTGCCCTCATAGGTGTCACAGATACACCGACGTTTTTTTGATATCTGGACCGATGCAGATATTTATATCTGCATCGGTCAAAATCATGACCCAGAACTTTATAGTTTTCCACTGTTTGACTGTGACGATCCAGGCCTCCCGGACACACACCTGGATGTGGGACTGCATCTTCTTCTTCTCGTTCTGCAGCCCCTGGCTCCTCTCCTCCTCCTCCTCCAGCCTGGACTCCAGGTCATGCAGGATCTCCTCCAGCTCTTGCTTTTTGGATGCCAGCCGAGCTCTCATCTCCTCCGCCTCGGCAAACAGCTCCGTTTCCGCCTGCAGCTGCTCCGCGAGGATGTTCTTCTCTTCCATCAGCTGCGCAGAAAAGCAACGTTAGACCCTCTGATCCGCAGCGGAAGAGCAGAAACAGACATGAGTTGAAACAATTTTTTAGCCAGGCAAAAGTCCTACTACTACTACTGATAATAACTTGATGCTAATAGGTTGAAATATTCAATATTTCCAATAAGCACTGAGCAAAAACTTAGTACTTTGCGATAAATAAAGCTTACACTAAAGTAGAACTTCACAAGATGCTCAACATTCTTCGTTTTAGCTTCTTGTTGTTTTTTTTTTTGTGTTGGAGTTGTATTCATGTAACCTCATGACCTTATTCTTGTAATTTGAGCAACAAAAAAGTTTAGCCAGGCTGTAATATTCTGCCCTAATATTAAGGTTCAAATAAAAAGAAGCTGTAAAACCTACAGGAAAGATGGCGGCCATGCGCCTGCTGACATCACTCTGAGCTATGGAGACGCAACGAGTTCATTGGCGAAAATAAAATCCAAACATTACGTTTTACAGACTTGAATTTGATGTTTAAAGACATATAATCTGACTTGTCTTCAGCTATTTCTCTAAAAGGAATGTGTGGAAATTTTAAATTGAAATGCAGGCCACACTTTTCAGACTTATGCAGGGAGAATTAAGTTTTTTTTTTTTTTTTTTGCAAACTGAAGATTAAATATGTGGTTGTAAATAACCTGCTGGTGTTTCCTCTCCATCTCCACCAGCTCTCCTTCCACCTTCATCTGCTTCTCCTTCACTTTGACCAACTCTTCGTCTTTAGCCTGCATCTCCTCCTCCTGCCTGGTCACCTGCAGCAGCGGCTTCACCTGCAGTCACAACGTCAGAGACTCATCGCAAAACGTTGAAAACATCGCAGCTGAAAAAACAGAAAAACGAATCGTATACCTTGGTGAACAGCCTCCACCACTGCCAGTGACGAAGCTTCAAGTAAGCGGCGCAGTTTCTCTGCAGGACTTTCAGGGCGCTCAGCTGCTGCTGCTTCTTGGCGAAGGATCTGAAGACGAGAAACAAAACAATCAAACACCGGTTCAGGTTATATGGTTCACGTTTCGACAATCTGGCCTTACTTGCGCGCCAGGTATCCTCTGCAGACGGCCTGGAAGTAAATAATGATGTCGGTGATCTTCAGGTCTCGCTCTTCCTCTAAGTGAGCCAGGACTCCGGCTCTGAAAAATATCTTGCTCTGGCCGATACGGAAGAGGTTGCCATCAAGCTCCAGCGCTTGAATCTACAAAAAGAACAAGTCGAAGGTTTTGTGAGTGAAGTTTGACGGGGGGGTTTTTTTTTAACGTAAACATTATGTTTAGATGTTTAAAGCCTCTACCATTCGCTCGCAGGCCTGCTTCCCGTCCATGAAACCTTTGGGAATGGCGTTGGGAGTGAGGATCTCATACCTGGACATGGAGCAATGTCACAACAGGAGAGTAACAGACTGTAAATGAAAGACAACCATAGTGCATTTGTCCGATTTGTTTTTATTGTTTTTGAGCATTTGAACACGAAAGCAAATCCTGATGCGACATTTCTACTAGAGAATGAAAGCATACGATGGGGATCTGTTCATTATTCTATATTATTGCAAAGAGTTTATCTGTATCCGGTATGCAAATTAAACAATGGAGTCAAACTGAGAATATTATGCTTCCAATAACTTCATTAAAAGCAGCAGCATGTAAGACAAGCTCATTTAAAATGTAGTAGAATAAGAAATCAACGTTGAACCAACTCTTAATGCAGCCATATTTGTTTTTTTTTTTTTCCTTTCCAACACATCCTGATGTTTCTAAACTGCAACACACACACAGTCCCTGCTCACTGGTTTGGTTGGGTTTTGCTTTTTTGTGACAAATTTGTCAGACGAGAATAACCTGAGTGAACACAAAATTGAATTTTCAGATGACGATTACATTTATTTATGGGAGAAAGTGCTCTTCAAAACAAGTTGGTCCTGTGAAATATCAACGCCTCCTTTGTTAGGTCAGACATGTGACAAACCACACTTTGTTGGTTAATCACGCCTGCGACAGCCGCGGTTAATCAAGAAATTACCAAGCTAGAGCCTTTTGACCTAAAATCAAAGACTCCAAACCAACAATAGTTTGAGTTTGGTAATGGATGACGATGCTGTTCATTTCAAAATGCGAGGATTAGAACCACGAGCTTTTACAAAAACAAGCCTCTCAAATGATGATTAATAGTAGAAACAAATCTGAAACATTACCTCTGCCTGAACTCCTGGAAAACGATCCGGTTTGGAAATCCCTGTCTGCAGATACGGATCCCCTCCAGCACGCCGTTGCATCTTAACTGGTCCAGAACCAGGTGGGGGTCCAGCTTCCCAGCCTGGAGGAGACGGGTTGCACGTTTAACTCAGTTTGTTTAGCGTATTTCAGACAGGATTGGAAAATAAGAGGGCGGAAGAATCCCCCCAAAATACAACACTGGTAAATACAAAAACGATACATATAAACAATGATTTCAAACTGTAAAATTATCGAAAAACACTGAAATGTCTTGTTGAAAATGTGCAATATAAATAAAATTAATTGATTAATCTGTCGATTATTCTCACAATAATCAATTAATCGGATAAAAGAAAATGCCACATTGTGCTGATTTTTTATTGAAGCTTTTTTGTGTCTTATTAGAAATACAAAAAAAAAAAAAGATGCAAGTAAACAAATAACTCAATTTCTTTATTAAGTAAGAGTATAAATTTAAAATTGCTTAAAATGCTGGAACGTGGCAATGTCTTGTATAATTTTTAGTAATTACAGCTTTGAATATGTTGTTCTTAACTCCACTTGGGCTTTTTTTTGAGTATGTATGCACCAATTAACGATTAATCGATTACTGAATTTGTTGACGATTATAGTTGATTCATCACGATTAATCTGATTAATCGTTTCAGCTCTGCTTTGAAATGGAGTAAAATCAAGCGTGAACCTATAAAATCCAATCTAAAGCTTGACTGGTCTGCTCTCAGATTTAAGTCCAAGCTGAGATGTGTTTATTTTAATCTTTAAATGTACGACCAGCTGTGATCCCACACAACCGTCGGACATCAGTGTGTGAAAGAGGAAGCTGTGAATCATCTCTCAGTCACTTTGCATGTTGACTCACTCTTTTTTCATGGTTGGGGATGATGCAGCGCACAAAGTTGGGGTTTGTGTTCCTGAGTGTGGCCATCAGTTTGGACAGCTGCTCTTTGTACAGCTGTCCAACCGTGCGAAACATGCCTTTCTTGGTCTTGTAGGCGGCGCCGAAGGCCGTCTCGTTCATGCCTGCCACCTGGTCTAGACCCACAATCCGGTCAACTAACGGTAAAACAACAACAGGAAAAACAAAAGATGAAAATAAGAGATTCTTAAGATTTAGACGAGGTTCATTTTACTTTTCTGACATTGTTTACGACTAAATGCTGCTGTGTTTCAGCTACTTTAACAAAAAAGAAAAGGAAAGCCAGCAACGTGAAGCTCTTAAATTAGGTCTTAATGTTTATAAAGAAATGCTGCAAATAAAGACTGAGATGTACAGCTGTGGAATATTTTCTTTTCTCCTTTGTTTGTTTGCAATGAAAGCATGAAGGCAACATGAGCTCAGACTGAAAACCAGCCTGGTGGTAGGAGTTTATGAGAGGGAGCAGAAACAGAAGTGAACATTCATAAAAAATAAATAGATAAAAAACCAAAAACTTTTTCAATACATTACAGACCGCCAAATCCCAAAGAGGCTATTATACTTCCCAGTACAGATGTTGTTCCACCGCATGAAATTTGACTTAAATGAAGGTCCGTGGTGTGAGAAGGCAAAATATGAAAATAACCGGAGGGGTGTAAATGATTCAGCCTTCCTCTTTGTGCTTTGCAATAGGTAAGATGGAAAAAAACCCAGAGGACATCAGCAGTACGGCTGCAACTGTATTTGTATGTAAAAAAAAAACAAAAAAAAAAAAAACAGGAAAAAACAGCTGCAAAAAGTAACTGTTGTATAAGGAAACATTAAATAATAAAGTAGAGCAGAACGACTGAAAACTGTTTAGTCCTTGTTTTCTTTCCTTCTTGTTTTTTATTGTTCACTGCAGGAAACTGTGATCTGATTCTTTGTCGTTGTGTGTGTTAGTGCATAGAAAGTATGTTTCAATTATAAATATGATCAAGTACGAGAAATTTGGTCCAAACGGCTGAAGAATTACTGATTTGCTTTGATACTCTCCAGAAATAATAATGAAAAAAATCCACTTGGTACAATCTCGTCACGAAACGTTTGAATTGTTCCAGCAAGTTTGTGAAATAACGTCTTGCATTAAATGGAAGATGTTATGCAACACATATTTTTCACATCACAAATAAATAGTATTTTAAAGTTGGATCTGGCCAGCAGAAGTTTCCATGGTTTTGGGGCCAATAAATGACAGCAACAATATTTTGCAAACTGAAATCATCCTTGGATCCAGTGAGTTTGGGGAACAGAAAGAAAACAATTTTTTTCCATTTGCAGAAGGTTCGGATGAGGCCGAAACTCCAACCATCATCACAGCACCGGTGGAGTGGATCTCAAAGTGAAAATCACAACCTGAAAAACATTTGCAAGGGACATTTTGGTTCCTACAGTCGCTGCAGGATGAGATAAATTGCAGAATGAGTGTTGTGCATAATGAGGCTGAGGCTTTTACATGAGGCCAGATTCTGACGAAGGCACACAAGTTTGTGCAGCAGACAATGCCCTCCACCATGTTCCCTCTTTTACCAAACAAAACACTCCGTAAAACATTACAACAACTCCTGAAACACCCACTAAAATAATCACAGTTGGAGAAAACTGCAACCATCACGTTTTCCGTGCCTGAGGTTTCACCGAAAACAAAAGCAGAGCCATGCAAAGCTGGAGGAATGCGTTCTGACGTATGTGCGAATGCACTGATGACACAAAAAGGAGGTCGATGGGGGCCTGGCAGCGGCAGCGATGAGAGACAGTGAGAAGTACACAAAGCTGGTTACTAACATTCACCTGGAGCTTCATGGAGCCCAGACACATTGTCATAGAAAGAGGCTCTCTGAAACGTCTGAATGTCTACAGCAACAGAGAGAGAAGACAGGCGTGAGAGAGAGAAGGAAAGTAGGCATGGATACACAAACACCCATTGTTCATACTCCCTCAGGCACAAATTATTGAAGGATATCCACTGAGGAGACGTTAGAAAGAGGCCTTAAGTTAGTCTGAATGCTAGCTACTGCTAGCATGATTTTAAAACTAATTTATAATTATTTAAGTAAGACAGAAACTGTTTACAGTGTAAAATAAGCACTTGGCTTTTGGAGTGGAGCTGATTCTCTGGAGGAAACTTACCGTCTAGACCAGGTATTTTCAAGTTGTGGCTCGGAGACCCCTGATTTTGTGCGACCCATAACTGCAGTTTGAGAAAGCTAAAAATTTGCCAGCCCCTTGCACAGGTGGCTGATGGAAATTAAGATTTTTCTGCCTTTAATCAGGGCATAATGATTGTGCCATTTTATAGCATTTCAGTTGTTGTAAAAATGGTATATATCAAATTGACTTTGTAATTTAAGTCTTGAATTAGGCCTCTGCTTCTTTAAGAAACTCCTGCTCTTTCTAAAACTCTGCCTTCAGGATGTCCTCCCAACATTAACTCTTTAGTAACCTTTCTACCAGCGTTTCACTGAGAAGCAATTCCTATAATGAGCTCAGCTGATTCGCAGTTCCACCAGGTGGTTGCTAATTGCTGCTAGCTAGTCTAAAGGAGCTGAGTGGAGGGAGTCACAGTGTAATGGCGATCTGTGAGGCGGAAGCTGCAGCTTTTTGGAGGAGTTTCATCCTCGAAGGCAGGGCTTTCAGAGATTCAAGATTAGATCAAACAGAAGATGCGGATTAAGACGGTTACGCAGCTGAAATCATAATGAGCTGTAAGCGACACCAGACGTACCGTCTTTCCAGAGCTCAGCCACAAATTTGTCAGTTGACTGGTGGAGCAGCGTGGCCACATTATCGTTCAGAGGATCCATGTTCTTCATCAGCCATTCATCAGCTTTATAGTCCACCTACAGAAACACAACGGGTCATTCAGGTTTTATCCAAGCAGCCGCAACAGCAAAAGTTTCCAGAAATGATTTCCTCTCCATTAATTATCCTGAATAAAACCATTAATTATCCTGAATGGAACCCAGCGTTCTGATGCTAACGATTAGCATCTATGCTAATGTGGGGACTCACAAGCATGTTGTGCAACATGGACTTACTCCATTAAGTAAGTGGAGTTTTTATACATTCATTTCTTAAGATGAATGTATAATGTATTTGCCAAAATGCTAATGTTAGCCTAAATGCTGCCAGCGACATGTGGGGCATCACCAGCACGTTGTCTTACATTGACTTCCTCCATTCAGAGTGCTAAACATGGCTAATAAATAAAGACAATTGCTAAAATGCTTATTTTAGGGAAAAGGCTAATGCTAATTTGGGCAGGAGCTACATTAGCAATGTTTGTGCTAAAGTTAATGCACTGCCTTCTGATTTGTACTTTTGCAGACGTAAAAATCAGATGTTTACGTCGTGGCACTTGGTTACCAGAAAACTCGCTCATCTCTTAGCAACAGATTAACAACAAACATTGTTATTGTTCAAAAAACATACAACTTCTTCTGCTCTTTTGAAATGCAATTCATCTTATGCTACTTACGACTAGTGAATTTGGCAGAAAAGTCATTTATTTTTTTTATCTATTTTTTTAGTCATAGGTGGTAAATATATTATTAAACATATACATTCAATACAAAAGTAAAAACTCGATTTATACTTCGTGGCAGTTCGTCATCAGAAAAAAACGCTCATATCTCAACACCAAATTAACTATTGTTTATAAAACATAAGTACTTTTGAAATACTGTTTCTCTGCTTAGACACAAGAAATTTACATTTGGTAAATTTTGCAAAAGTAAAAATCAGATGTTTACTTTGTGGCACTTGGTTACCAGAAAGCGCACTCATCGCTTAGCAACAGATTAACAGCAAATATTGTTATTGTTCAAAAAACATAAGCTTTTTTTCTGCTCTTTTAAAACACTACTGATCTTATGCTACTTAACAAGTCTTCTCCATTTGGTGAATATGGCAGAAAAGTATCATATGCATTGTAAAACATACTTTTCTGTGGCAATTGTTCCTCCACGGTGGCGTCTCTGTAATCCAAACTGGAAGCTCTGCCATCTTTGTAGTTCTCTACGTCTCTGCTCTCCTCATTGTTCTGTTGCTATGGTAATTAATCCTCCCTGAAAACTTTCACTTGTGAGTGAAACACGGAGGGGGAGACGTCTCTTAACACCAAATTGATTAAAATATTAATTTTACTTCGCGAGGCATTTCAATGCTCTCCTATGCTTTGAAGGTAACTGGATTTTATTAGAAGTATTGAATGTGGTTCGCCACACTTTTCCATCTTCTATCGATAAAACATCTAGGAATCCATGTGTCGTTTTCCTCCGACTTGTATGAAATATTCAGTTTGTCACAAAATGTGGAAAAGTTCAAGAGCATAAATGCGTTGGCAGGGCACTGTCAAAACGAGCTGGATAATGAAAAACCAGTGACATGCTCAGCAACCTGAGAGGCAACTCTACACGTGGCTTTAATCAGGACTCTTAAAAAACAACAAGCACATAATGTTCACAGCTATTTTCCCCTTCAGTATTGCAGTCATGCAGGAATTGTTTCATGAAATTCCACGCTATTCCTGGATCCGGCTGTCTAAGTGAACCTGGCACTTCGCATATTCCTGAGTACAGATCGGGTCCAAGACTCTGAGTGTTTGCAAATAGGCGCGACGTCGGAAACGAAAACACATGTAGGCCCTAATCGAGCAGGCGCTGCAGACGTACTGTCGCATTTTATGACAGACGCCTTCTCGGGAAGGCTGAGGAGGATCGGTTCGACTTTAACAGTCGCCAGACCTCCAGAGAAAGGTGCAAGCTATGAAAGAAAAAGAAAAAAAAAAACTTGTGTTATGTAACCAGCAGGCATCAAAAAGCCCATCTCGTACCGATCCGAACCAGATGTGGGTTTCCTGCAGCAGCAGTTCAACAACTGTGCCTTTGTTTTCACGCTGTGACCTGGGCAGCTACGCTACTAGAGGAGCAGAGTTTCTGCCTCAGAGAAAAACTGGCTTTACACCAGGATGTACGGGTGACATGGACTTGAAGTTTAATCACGAAATTTTGTGGTAGCGTTGCGATAATGATGAAGAGTTCAGGTTTTTTTAAAACAATATAAGGGCAATTTATTGTGAATTTATTGCGATTGAGATGAATCAAAATGATCATTATGATAAGAAATTTATCACCATAAATAGTAACAATATGATAAATGGCCACCCTTACTGGAAACACGTCCTTTCAAAAGACAAACTACAACTATTGACTCCTAAAGCTGCTGTCAAAGTCCAAACTCCTAAAGAGAGCGATCAGAAAGCGACATATACGTACCCTCCCGGCGTAGTGGATGATGCAGAAGTCTGCCTTGTCTTTCAGCTGCCGCGGCTTCTGGAACTTGGCGTGCGTGCCCAGTTCCTGCAGTACTTTGTCCACAAATGTCTTGTCTGTGGCTTTGGGAAACCAGCACTCCTCGTCAAGCAAAGCCAGGATTCCTGGAGGATTATTCTAAGAAGACATGCACAGTCAGAAGCGGGAATTCCCCGGAGACGACGCGCAGACGTGTCGGACACGCGGCAGCAGACCGACCGGCCGCTCGATGAGGTCGATGCACGGCTGCAGGTCCAGGCCGAAGTCGATGAAGCTCCACTCGATGCCCTCCCTCTGGTACTCCTCCTGCTCCAGGATGAACATGGTGTGGTTGAAGAGCTGCTGCAGCTTCTCGTTGGTGTAGTTGATGCACAGCTGCTCGAAGGAGTTCAGCTGGAAAGCAAAAAGGTCGAGTTAGCGAAACGTTTCTCATCGACTGTGAGCGCAGAAAATGGTCATCGCCACCTCGAATATCTCAAAGCCAGCAATGTCCAGGATGCCGATGAAGGAGGCTCCCTGTCGTTTGGTCCGGTCCAGCGCCTTGTTGATGCGGTGGACCAGCCAGCGGAACAGCCGCTCGTACGTCGCCTTGGCCAGGGCTTCCACGGCAAAGTCAGCCTTCGTTAAGAGGGCAAAAACCACACCGTCAGAAACACAGGAGTCATCAGAGTGCGGCTCAGGAAATCAAGATCTGCTCGATTCAAATGGGACGATCAATCAATCAGCTTTGTCGTCGCAGGAAAAGATATCAGTGATTTAATCACATAATAAATGGAAATGAGCTTAATAATTTTTGAAGGGCAATTTATAGAAACATCATGATTCATTTTATTATTGGCTTCTGTTGTGTGGCTTTGAATTATTGTTGTTTATTGTTTTTGTTGTCGTGTTTCATTTTGGATATTTAAGGTATTTTTCAGTTTTCTTCACAAAATTAAAGTTTATTTGTATGTGAGATGGAAATTAACTTGCATTGTTATTCCATTCTTAGTATTACTTGAAAATGTTATCAAAACAACAATATTATCGTTTATCGCATTAATTACTGGGACAATTTATCGTCTATCAATATTTGTTATTGACAGGCCTCGGCATTTTATTTTACTCCACTTATGAATGAAGATTGACAACTTTATGTTGCTCTGTTGCACTGAGTTCAATAAAAATATAGGTAATGTGAAAAATGTAAGATGTGCACTGAAAGAAAAATTTTCACCAAAAAGAATAATATGTATATATTTATATGCTGGCAGAAAATTACCAGGACATTTTCCACTAATTTTACGAACATCTCTGTCAACTCAAAAACAGACTTTAGACAGATTTAGCTATTTATTGTGCTACATTATTTTCACATTTCCGTAAATCCAAATTTCCCGTATTTTTTTTTTTACAGTATTTCCATTGTCTGAAAACTGAAGTTTTCTTTATTTGTTACAGTAAATCCCACAAACATTGACATGATGTAAAAAATACAGGAAAAACACCGGTTTAAAGTCTGCACATTTCTATATTACATTTACCCATTTTTTTTATTCTTCTTATTACTTGACCCTGACTGGAAACAGTAGCATGGAGCTTCACCTGTTCTTTGGTCTGAGCTTTTTGCACGTAGTCTCGTCCCACTTTGATTCTCGGAGTCAGGATGGCTCGGGTAAACTCCATAACATTCATGCCAAGCAAGTGGCAGAGCTTCTGCGCCGCTAAGAGAAGCAAAAAAATAAACAAACAAAAAACACCAGAGGTGAGTAACTTCCTGTGCAATTAAAACAGCAGGAAACCTGATTATTCTGTACAGAAAATAGCGGGGATATAAAATGTCATCCGGCTCACCTGTGTTCTCAGGCATGGAGGCTTGATCGGTATTCCTCTCCTTCTTGAACACGACGTTGCCAAACTGCAGCACGGCAGAAACCACCTTTAACATGCCTGGTGAATTCAGAGCAAAATAAAACTTTATTTGTTCGCCGCATGGAGGATAAAGTAACACCACCACAAGAGACGGGAGGAAAAACAACAAATCTCGCTAATGGGACGCAGACGCGAACGGCACATCTGGCAGCGGAGCTTACAGACTATTTCATCATGGGAGAAACCCATGATGTGCATCGCCTCCATTGTCTCCTGAAAATTCTCCTTGTCTTGCTGACCCGGGATGGGAATGTTGCCGTTTGACAAGAACCTGTAGCTGTTGAATCCCTCAAGAAGCAGATCCGCTGTGGAGGAAAAACAAGTGAAACTATCATTAAACATACATTTCCCATAAATTAATGAATATTTGATTGGGTTAGGTTTGTTTATGGCGTCGACTCGCAACAAATTTAATCTCAAGGTTCCTTAAAAAACAGAAGAGTACAGTCAATGTTAAGTCATAGTAACAGTTTTTTGTCTTCTTAGTTTTTCCTGTATTTTTAGCTGCGTATTTTTTGTGAGCCAAGCAGACAAGCAAATCCAAACATGAGCTCTGCAGCAACTAAATTAAAGGTTGCTGTTCGAGCTTTGATGCCAACTGGCTCATTAAAAGGACAGAAACTCACTTCGAAGATGCTCTCCAGCTCCTGCCAACAGGCGATAGAAAATGTGGAAAGTCCTCTCCTCTTTTGCCTGTCTGATGGCTCTTGACTTTTCTAGAAGATCTGTGGGGCCAAAGTTAAGGGCTGGCAAGAAAATCATTATCCGAACAATAAAACTCCCTTCAGAAAAATAAATAAATGCACGCGGGTTTCCATACCCAATGAACTCTCACGTTTTGCCACAATACAGCCCCACACAATGTAGTGGGAGTTAAATGTCAATTGCCAGAAGAGGAAAACATGATTTTCAATAACTTTTTGCAATTTAAGATCTTAAAAAGTGCGTCGTGTATTTACGTTCAAACCACTTTACTCGAATACCCTCAAAGAAAATCCAGTGCAGCCAGTTAATTCCTGTCAATCGTCCGTTTGCGTCAAAGCATGTTCACGGGACAAAGCGGTCCAGTCAAAGTCCATCTGTATAACCAACTGAATCTGAGGCAAGATTCAAATATAGATGTCCACAGATGCTCTATATTTGTTCTCGCTATCTTGAGCTTCAACTACATATTCCCTCGCAGAGGACAAAAACAAATGCATGCCGCACTATTCAGCCCTACTCTACTTTGATTTGGTCCATCACACTGAAAACAAAACACACCAAGGCTTAAGTTCAAGGGAGTAGATACTCTGGAGAAGCTCTGCACATAAGAAATTATAACAATAAAAAAGAGAAAATATCTCTCTAATGCAATTTATTTCAGTTATTTCAACTGTGTTACAGCATTTAAAAAAATACAGTAACATTTTCCATTAATTCTCTTACCGAACAAAGAGATGAAGAAAGGAAAACAAAACAGGTTGGAAAGCATGCGGAGGGAATCGCATTATGAGTTGAATGCATGTTTTGCATCTCAATGGGCTCTTTTTTTTTTTTTCTTTAAGAAGTGATCCATTGTTCCTTGGAGCAGAACCTGGCATTAAGGATACAGGTTTCAATGTTGGCCCCAACAATGTAGCCGGTAACGTCAAAGTTGATTCTGATGAACTTCCCCTGTAGAACAAGACAGATGAACGAATCATCATCAATCAAAAACACCGTCACACATCCACTCTAACTCGGCTGCACGGTTTCGTGCATTCAGCTATATTTTCTTCCTCCTTCTGGGATCTGCTTTATTTTACATACCACCACCCGGTCCCTGTGTGGTTTCTTGTTCATGACAAAAATGCAGTGAGGAACCAAAATGCCCATATTAGGAAGTGCCAGGTTAACATGTCAAGCAGGAATCCGAGGCATGTGTGTGGTTTCCTGACAGTAAATGTGTCTCGGTCTGTGGGAACGTGTGCATCCACTGTTGTTCAGCAGACACACCTGTGATTCATGCGGGCCTGACCACCGCGGCGCTTCATTCTGACCACATGGTTTACTCAGCCACAGAGAAATGTTAAACGCTCGGGGGGCGAACACTGATTCGATTACCGTGCGCCAAACCAAGTTTGACGAGTGGCTCTGAATGCTACAAAACCTTAAATATCTATGTTTGTCATGGCTTTCCAACAGATCTCTGCCTGTTGGACATGATTTCATGACGTTCCTTGGAAGAGCTGGGAATTTGATTTTGGAAACCAGATTTTGGTGGAGATTTTTTGCCACAAAAATAAAAAATAAAAAAATTGTGTTTTCACAGCATTTCTTATGTTAAAATAATTTTTTTTTCACACAATTACCATTTAAAAATAAAAAGGAGCTAAAATCTAGTGTAATGTCAAGAGACCTGCTTTCCTCATAGAGAAGGACCGAATACTGTTCAACAAAAAAATCCGTTATCGGTCACTTCTGTAGACACAACAGATAAATTAAAAAACGACTTCCTTTTCCCTACAAAATAAAAGTAAAAAGATAGGTTCAGCATATAAAAAGTCTGAGGTTTTGTATCTAGAGTGCATAAAAAAGGCTTAGACTTACTTCAACAGAAAAAAATTGACAAATAAAAAGAGGTAACATCACTGCTCACTCATTGTTTACTACTCTGAGTCTCGTCCCACAAGATCTTTTCCACTCCTAATAAATATATTCTAAGTTAAACAAGTTAAATAAAAATTCATCGTGAGGGGGGAGAGCACAATTTCCTTGCTGAATATGTTTAAACAAAGAAAATGTTCATTTAAACCGATAATCTAAACTCACAAAGCGAGACGAGTTGTCGTTTTTCACGGTCTTGGCATTGCCAAACGACTCCAGGATCGGATTGGCTTGCAGGAGCTGACGTTCCAACTCCCCCTGTAAACAAATACAAAAAGGTTAAGAAGCTCTCGAATCGTATTTTTTTTTTTCTTTTAAATCTCTGTTTTCACATGTTTGTCTTTTTATTCCAAGACACACACACACACACGCACGCACACGCACACACACGCACACGCACACGCACACACACACACACACACACACACACACACGAGTCCATGAAGTCAAAAATAAATACTTCATGAAAGCAGAAAGAGAAAAAAAATGGAAGAGAAGTTGTTGTGCTAAGCTAAACTCCGTCAAGGCTTAAACGATCTGCTGAACGGAGGTATTTTTGTCGAGAGAATTCAACAAGTTTCAAGGGCCAAGACAAACAAGCAAACAGAGAAACCGTGTTAAACCACGGAGGCACGAAGGAAGTGTGGCGGTCTGAACGCTCAATGGAGAAAAGCTACTTTGCTCGAACATTCCTCTGGTCATGATAATATAAACCGTATAGAACAACCAGCCAATCACACGATGGGCTCTTCCACAAACTTGTCCTAATTTTATTTTATGCCGGAGACGACAGGAGGACATTAGCCTGTATAGCTAAATCTGGCCCGTTTTTATGGAACATGTAGATTGTCCCGTCTAAAGACAAACCTCAACAAAATCTTAAAACTTGGGTCCTAAAACATTTAATTCTCCAAGACTTATCGCCATTTCTATTTTTCATGACGACGGCAGAACAGAAACATCTTCTGCTGTAAACTGGATCATATTTGGACAGAATGAACAGTTTGTTTCAACAAGGCCCTGACTTGCTCCGGAGTTGGCTACTGCTCTTATTTATCTAATATAAGGCAATTATAGTAGAGAAAACTAATTCTATTTCTTAAAAGCGTTAAAAGCATTGCTAAACACAATTTCAAAACTATACTAATGGGTGCCTAGTAGACAAATCTTTACTGATCAGACAGAAAATGATCTTTTTCAGGCTGGGTTTTTAAACCATTGTCGTGAACAAACTGCCAGACGCCGTCTCATTAAAGTTGTATAAAAATCTACTTGACCTCAGATTTGATAAGGCCTGGTGAGAATGTTACTCAATAGGCTTCTGCATCCAGTCTGCGCTGGTTTTCCTCCCATTTAAACTACTGGTTTTTAATCGAAAAACCAGCAGCTCCTCCTCTGTGAACGTTTACTTGATCTGTGGCGTTCCTCAAGTTATTATACTTGGTCCCTTGATTTTTTTTCAGTTTATATGCTGACTTTACCAGGTGTTATAAAGTATATCAAGAGAATCTATAACCATTTTTATGTAGATAATCTTGAGTTGTATGTTTATTTTAAACCGTATCTATATCCACGTTGACACCCTGAGCAATATGAAGGACTGACTTGCTTCTGATTACATTTCGAACCAAGTTTATAGCCTCAACTGGAATGTACTCAACATTAATTGCTTTTGGAGTAATTTTTGACTCCAACCTGACACTGGCGAGGTCTAACCCAAGTCTTCTCCACTTCTTGCTGACCACATTTCCGTCACTGCTACGACACTATTTTCTTTGCTCTCCCTCAATTCCTACATTCCTCTGGCTTGTGCACAGAGGCAGCTGTAATGCAAAGCAGGAGGAAAGCTGCATTAAGGAGGTCAGTGTGGATGGTGCAGCGAGGCCAAGGAGCCGCAGAGGCACAGAGGTCCAGCTGCTGACTTTCGGCTACTGGATCTGAGCGTAATAACCGTGAACTCAGTCGTGTCGGAGCCAAATGTTTCAGGTTAAAGAAGTCATAAAGACTCGCTCTGCATCTGCAGTTATTAGATTTGCCAACATTCGGTTCCGATTTAGCGGTGAGGGGGAAAAAAATAAAAACGGCAAGAGCACAGACTATGCAAAAAAAAAAAAAGAAAAAAAAAAGGTGAGCAAGAAAACACACAGTTTGCCTAAAATTCAGAAAAACAGATGTTGAAATGAGATTTTTATATCATTCCAATCTAGAATAAAACATTGAGATACAATATCCTAACTAAAACACAAAATAAGATCAGATTAAATGGACCTCAAACTACAAGCACATGCACTTAAAAGTCTAACAAAATGAAAATATGCAGAAATATGCCATAAATTTGATTTTCTTTCATCAACTTGAATCAACAAATAGAAAATAAAGAAGATGGAGGAGAGTTGTTTGGTGTGGCTGCCATCTGATCTGCACACTGCTCAGCATCATGGCTCCACAGACTCGGGCCCCATTAGAACTTCATAAATAGTCATCCTTTATCGTCAGGCATGTGGTTCTGATGAAGCCTTCATTCCAAACTGGTTTAATAAACCAGAACCAACTGATAAAACGTTGTTTTGTTGTCACGAGCCTGCTGGGTTAATGGAAGAATCACTTCTTTCCGTGTGAGAAGACCGAGCCAGCACAAACAAATACCTCACAACATCATAAGCTGACATTAGTCTGTCCGCATCATTATGGAAAAGCCAGAGATTTAGAGAGGAGGGCATGCAGATCAGTACAAACATGAAAGTAGACGACACCCTCGCCGGGGGATCCACTTGCCTGTAGCTTGAATGCTTTGGGAGAATCGGGCTGTGCGTTATGGACAAACAAATGCATGTGTTAAAAGGTGAAGTGCTCATATCGCACACACGCAACAGAGAAGAGAACACATTGGTCTGGTTCTGGCTCAGATCAGTATGAGCGCAGATCACAAAGCTGCTGATTGTTGCATCATTTCTCACTTTCTTTTAAGAAATTACAGCATGAATGATTAATTTCACATGTTTAGAAAAACACCCACAACACTTTTAGCAACAGAAGCAAGCTTAAAAAAATAATAGATGCTAAACTAGCTAGCAGGCTAGCTCAGGATTAGCTTAAGGCGATCATCTGAAATCTTATCTCCAACATATTATTTAGACCACAAGCACAGTTTTCGTAAATCCTGTTGTCAATAATTTGTGCAACACTCTTTTACATTTCATAAGCTTAACGAATGCAGAGGCAGATATGTTTTGCACAATCTCTATTTAGTCCAGATTCCTGGATCCGGTCCTATATTTGCTTCTCTTCAACTCAAACCACAGGTTTTCTTTAGATGATTAATCAGATTTTGTGTCTGATGAACCATTCTGTTTTGATTTGGCCATATGTGTTCAACCGTTGTTATCCTGAAAAATCAGGATAACTGAAAATCCATCAAATTTTCACAAAAAATCAGTGGCATTTCATAGGTTTCCTAATATAACAAACTCCAAGTTCCCAGGGTGATTGGAAGAGAAAAAAATCCCACATCATCATGGATCCACCACTATACCGAACTAATATGATTGTTGGCAAAACAAATTGGATCTTTGTCAAAAATAAATAAATAAATGTTTGAGTGTTGTAATAATTATACACCAGAGAAACAAAGTCCTGAGTTACTAAATAGAAATCATAGAAATTTTGTGATATCCTAAAGAGATGGAGGTTGTGCCACCAGTGACATGTTTAAATGTGAAGTTTTACAATTTTACAGTGTCAGATTCTGCTACTGCCACAGCAGATTATTTGACAACGAGCAACTAATTTACCCACAGATAGCTCATATGGGATGCTTTGAAGGAGCAAAAGAAAAGGGAAAGGAAGAGAGCAGGGAAATGTAGGCAGTGAGGCTCACAGGAATGTTGTGGTCTTTGCGTCCTTTGTGTGAGGAGGCAACATGGGCCAAGTACTGGATGACCTTCTTTGTGTTTTCCGTCTTGCCCGCTCCCGACTCACCTCTACAAAGAAGAGTGTAGAAACAGAAACGCATAGATAAAATGACGGCCGGTGAAGTATGAATGAAAGAAGAGGGCGGTTCTGGCAAATATCATTGGTAAATCAAATGTGTGTAAATTGTCCAAAGACTTGCAAGCTACAAAACAGAAACATTGGAAAACCATGGAAAAAAAAAAAAAAAAATCCCCCAAAATCACTACTATTGTGGCGATGAGTGACTGGACCAACACCAAGGTCATCAAGATTTTTATATAAATGCCTTGTTTGTCAGCGTTTGAGTGGAGAATGCTGTGGTCTGCTGAGTGCGTCTCCAACTTTCCCGGCTCTGCTTTTGGGTTGTCTCTAATGATAGCTGTGTACAGGCAGGGCCTGCCTCACTTTCCCACAGTCAGGTCTCGGAGCCAAGAGCAAAAACCCGGCCAGCAACACTACATCTAGCTACATGCCAGTGGTTTTAGTGGAGCTGCTTATTAGTTCTACTGCACATAGTACACTGAGGTTTGTAGATGCTTCGCTAGAATCCGAGGGGCGAGTCCCTCGAAGGCAGAATATCAGAATGTAGGTCAAATTAAGCATCGTGTGTGCTTGGTTTCAGGTTTTAAAGCTGCCTGGTTTCACAGCGAATCTGGAGTGTGACTCCAGGAAACAATTCACTGATGATTGTAAATATTTCAGTCACGACAACATGGCTCCTCTATTAAACCGTTTGTATTAAAAGTGTTATGATTTACTCATGTTTATGACGTTGTCATGACAGTCAAATAAAAGTGTCACCATTAAACCTATAACAATGTCTTTACCACTGTTGCATTGAGAAGTAGCTCTTATAATGAGCTCAGCAGATGCTCCACCAGGTGTTTGCTAATTGCTGCCGGCTAGTCTGAAGGAGCTGAATGGGGAAGTCGCTGTAGGTGAGGCAGAAGACTGGGAACTGCAGCACAGAAACCTCTTAAATGGACAGATCGTTAGGAGGAATCCTGGTGCAGATAATTGTGGCATTTTGGCAGCAAAAACTCTTTCGGTAGATGACAAAAAGCTGCAACAGCATGACTGGCTTCATACTGATCATTTTCAAACTTTTACGGGATCCACAGACATTTGATCAGGCAGTTTGGTGCTCTATGAATCACTTCATTAGTGATGCTGCAGTCCCTGTAGGAGATTAGTAGGTTTCTCCAGTCAGAAATCACTGATTTATTACCACCAACAAGTGATGCTATTTTCAGCTTGGGTTTTGATGTCACTGGCAACTCATGCCAAGCTGCAAGAAAGTACCACTTAATGACACTCTGACGTAGAGGTTGAGGGCGAGCCACCAAACCACACTCATAACTCCCTCAGTATTTGGCAGAACCGCTGCACAGCCCTGCATCCGCAAAACCAGCTATATGTAACTCGTCTTTAAATAAAACCCAGCAGGACGATGGGCATAGAGGGAGATGGAAAAGGGCTTTACTGAACGCCAGAACCACATTAAAAAGAAGAAAGAAATTCTGAAGTTCAGATTTTAAAAAAAACCAAAACACTCTTTTTATGACGTTTTAAGTTACAAATACAGGCAGTGCAAGGACATGAACTGCGGCCAGAAGGGAAGAATATTAGGTGGTAAATAATCTTTATCTGTTGAAGGTTCATTTACCAGCCCACTGAGCAGCTCCAGAACGAACCAAGTAGGAAACATTAACCACCCGTCCTTCGACACAACCTTGGGAATAAAGCAAAGAAAAGACGAGGGCAGTACTCACGTGCAAAGAATCGACTGGTCCTCTCGATCTGTGAGGGAAAAGGAAAACTGTCAGTATTTCCGGTTCCAATTGCAACAATCACAAACACGTTCTCCACTGATCAAGCTTCAGATCCATAATTCTCAACATCAGGAGATAATACTGCAACTATCACCGTATCTGGGTTTATTTTTTCTAGAGCTATAGCTAGCAATTATTTTAATTATCAATTACTCTATCAGTTATTCTGACAATTAATTGATTAATCTGAAAAAAAAAAAAAAACTTGGCACATTCTGCAGGTTTTTATTTAAACTTAAGCTTATTTTATAAAATACAGAAAATGCATTAAAATATGCAAATGAACTAATTCATCTCTTGAAATAAGTAAATAAACATTTTATTGCCTATCATAGTGATACTTGATCATTTGTAGCAAAGTCATAGGGCTGATCTGTTAATTATATTTTAAATTAACTTTGTTTTAGATAATAAAACGGTGCTTGATGGCAGATTTTTTTTTTTTTTAACAGAATTTGATCAGGTGAAGCTAAAATTGCCACTTGAGTAGTTTTGGGTAAAACATTTACAGTGTTTTTTCTCTCAAATGCAAAATGTTTACAATTTTGTCTCAATTATACTACATATTACATTTTCCTTCAGCAAATAACTTGTTTTCTGAGTCTCTTTACTCAGAATAAATTATGAATAGATGGCATCCTAAGTTGATGGATCAGAGTTGGGCTTACTGAGTGTTGACAGTGTGTTTTACAGCCTGGCACAGAAACACTAATAGGTCAAAGCCATGCAGTGTGATGACCCTTCACTGACTGCCAGAGCAGTAACCAAAGCTCAAACAGCTTTCGTCTCTGCAGACTTCACTCCAGGTCCAGATGACAGGTTTAGTGTTGCCCCCTGAAAAGCGTAAACTCTCAACTCTTAAAGACCTCCTGTGCGCCACAGTAAACGTTTAAGACGACATCCAACAAGAACGCAACGTGTTTGATACAACGTACCGACCGCTGTTTCTCATGTCTCTACAATGACCACGCAGGCTGGTTAAGGTGGTGAAAACATTTCTTTTACATTTGTTTTAAGTTTGGTTTATAGGCGTGTTGGCAATTAAAAGAGCCAAAAGGAGTGACAAACATATTGAATGGAAGAGTGTAATGGCTGCAGCTCTGAGTCATTTGACCTTCCCTGTGTGCTGCGCTCAGGTGGCCCGGCCATCACAGAAAGCAGCTGAAATGCTGAATTGTTGAATTCGATCGCATTTAAAGCAAAGAAAAAACATTTATGAAGCAGGAAAACAGTGTTTTCCAAGTTCAGTCCACATAAGATTAAAGAGAAATGTGTTATATGCTAAATCAACAAGTTGTATCAAAACAGAGAAGAAACATGCTAACATTAGCCTAGCATTTCTCAAACAGCAAGACACAATGGTGCACCATACTGAGGCAACAGTCAGGACAAAATATTGATCACTGTCAAAAAAAATGGATAAAAGAAACTGCAGCCTCTATCAATAGAGAGCGAAGTAGGACTTGGAAAATTCTCATATGAGTTGGATCATTATTGGGGATAAAAATGTTCTGTTTGAACTTTCCTGCCGAAAACATCCTCAGGAAAAACAGTTGGATTCACAAAACTAATGACTGTAATCATATCCCCATTCATTAAGTTTAAGATGAAAGAAAAACCCTGAAGTAAATCTAATAATTTCTTATAAACTGTCTTTCATGACTGAGATCTGATCATAATGTAATAAATATTTGGCTTCTAGCCTGTGTACAGTGTGACAAATTCTGATAGAAATATTTTTTTTAGTAACAGCATCTCAACAAATACGTTAGCAACTGAAGGCAGATGCTAAAACATGAATGTTCATGGTCAAACGTTAAAGACATTGCAGACAGGATCTGGGTTGATCCTGTCTGAAAGGTTTGTAACTTTCGAAAATCTTGTGACTGTTGTGACGTTGGTAAATCCTGCAATGACGAGATCAGTTGTGATATAATGTATGTCATCAATTTCTGCTCCCAAAACAGACTCTTGTGATGTGATTATCACACACACTGATGTCGCGATGATGATATGACCAGACTTCCTTTGAACCATTAGATCTGCCTAACTGTGTACATCTGCAGATTATTATCCAATAAAAACGTTTCCATTTCCAGTGACAGTTTGTTTATACAGTGAACGTAAAAAAGTCAAGTTGACACGTCTGCAAAAGTACTAAGAATCAAGCATGCAAGCTTGTTTTCTGAATGATGAACGAGCTGCTCGTTTTAAAACGTGCTGCGTCCCTTGATAGCAAAGCTTGATTACTTTTCCTGTTCTTATTTTATGGCCAGCTCTCCACAGGTCTGATGGCTTTCATATGTACGGGAGACTGTGAAACCCGCAATATTGCAATCAAACACTCATCATCAGCTAAGAATTATGTGATTCAACAGAAGAGGAATTTAATCACGGCCCTCATCCTCTGACACTCACACACGTTTCTAATCTGTAGAAAACAAATTCCTCCGTGACTAATTTAACGGATTTGACCTTCGGCGTTAAAAAAATTACGACGTTCCGTTAATGGAAGAAAATCCTCACATAAAATCCAGTTTTGTGAAAACTTCTGATTTTGCAGAAAACAGAGCTTAAGTGGCTGCAAGAGCAATAATCGTTCTACTCAATTATTCTACTAAATTTTCTTTGTGCTGGTTTGCCATAAAACATAGTAAACATAGAGAAAAAGCTCAAATAATGTTGCAAGCCAGTGGAGATCCAGTTTACCCAGAATGCCTTGCTAGCGAGGCTGAGTGAACCAATAAAACAGAACACGTTCCTCCCTTCCAGTAGCTTATTACCGCCTCAGTAAATCTTCTCTCCTTTTGTGTTTCACCTTTCCCTCAGTTGCTCTCATTTCCTTTTTTTTTTTTTTTTGCCCCATCAATGGTGGAAGGGCAGATTACTCCTAAAACTACCGCCCTGACTGAAGAGATTAGAAACATGCCGTTTCTCTGCAACAGATGGTTTTCATTTGAGCGCTATTATTGCTTTTAGCTCCTTTTATAATTTCCTCTACAACTCACAGCCAATTATTCAGGCAGACTGATGAACTTTGAAAGCAAAGTTCCTGATACAAAACTGCTGCACATAGCGGGGCCTAACGCGAGCAGGAAGTTACAAAAACAATGTCTGTTATTTTTTTAAGATCGTTCAACATTTCCAGATGTAGAGAGCGCAGGTGGTCGTAAATGTCAAAGCGCAGCCTAATACAATAAAGTAGGGTCTTCTTCAATTTCATTGGACGCCATGTCAAGCTTTGTGACTCATCGGCATATGAACAATCACGGAACAAATGCATAAATATAATGTGTAATCAATAATCTATCCCACCTGATGGTTAATCAAGTCATGAGTTTCCCTCTTACAGCCACTCACCACGAAACTGGAAGGAAACTAAGAAAAACAAACTAAAATATTTGGTTGTAAGTAGTGTTAATTACACATGATTTTCTGTAAATGTGCTAACGTCCTCAATTTGTTGCTAAACACTGCGACTCCAGATGGGCTGATCTGTAAAATGCCTCCGGCAGCCACGGATCGTGGATCCAGAACGGGGGAGAAAACGTCTAATTCAAATTCTCGACAAAGAAAGCCCTGAAGATTCTTAACCACAGCCGCAAAAAAAACCCCAAAAAAAACAAAAACAAAAAAAAAACACATTCCCCACATTTCCAGCCGAAACCAGACCTTAACCAGGGCAAAAGAAAAAAAAACATTTTCACCCCACGGACCCTCACTGTACTCATTTGTTGTACTGTTAAGCAGTATTGGCAAAAAGGTTCCTTCCCAAATTAGGGATGAATTATTATCACAAAATAGTTTGGATGATGCTAAACCCTGATATGAGAAAAACAAATCCCTCAGGTGAACGATTAGGTCACACAGATGCTAAATAGTGACTGAACTTCAAAATTATCTGCAAACAGAGTACTGAATATTGAAACATTAGACCACGATTCAAGGACTAGTGACTGGACGAGCGGTATTTTAAACACATGGCACATTTCTTTTTTATATTTATAATAAATACAGAACAACGAGGGGGAGCTCTCTCAAACTATCAGTATTTATAGTCATGAGTCGGATAACGACTGCTCTAAATGAATCCCGACAGAGTCAAGAAGACAACAAACATAACAATAACAAACGGACAATGACAATGGCTGACAGTAATAAGTATATTGCAAATGCAAATCAGTCATTACGTTGGTACTCATCGAGGAGGGATTAGCACAGCAGCCTGTCAGCGCTGTACTTTTGTTTTTAAGACTGAGAATAAATAATGAACAATGTGCACAGCAAATGTTAAAAGAAAGCATTTAAGAGAAAAGAAAACATTAACTTACAATTCCAACTGAACTCAAACGTTGGCAGAAATCAACATAAAAAGCTGTTTTGCAGCAAATTCTTACTAATACATTTACAACCAAATTACGCAATCTTTAATGAGGGCAACAATTATAAAATCCATCGTCCTTTCGCCAATTATGTAGCCAAACCGTAGCTTTCACAAGCCGAGGAAGTGTTGAGTCATACAGGATGACTTTGCTTTAACACCCCGTTTGTTCAACACCTTATCGCCAATCCAAAATCCAGATCTGTTGCCCTTTACAAACACGCATCTTGTTTAATCCATCAATTAACTCTGAAATCTTGGAAAAGCTCGCTGTTGGCTGGTAACATCTCCAACCTGGCAGACAATCTGCACACGCTGAAATGAAATCCATGACACAGCTTAATCTGCTTTGCACAGAATAATGGGCAAAAATTGGACACCTCCCCAAAGACTTGCAGAAAAACGTAATTCTACAAAGTATTGACTCAGAGAGGATACAATGCACAGCGAGCATTCAGAATATTATTAGTTTCACATTCTGCGACAAAATGTGAAGAAGTTCTTTGAGGGACATTGGGTAACCTGAAATGACACAGACTGTTGTTTCTATAAGGAAAAATAAAATTTAAATTTGCTTTTATTAGCCCCCCCAAAAAAAGCTAGTTTACGCTAAGGAGCAAAAGCTATAAAACAAAAATGATGAAGAAGATTGGCTTAACAACATGACGTTTAATCTTCTGGGATGCTGGCAGTTGGATGTACCACAGTTTTTCCACAAAGTCTTTGCGCAGTTTGCTTCATAAAAGAAGTCATAAAACGCAGCAGCGCACAGTGAAAATCCAAGCGTCATGGCAACCTCCTGACACACATGGGAAATCCTGAACGCCAGCCAGCGGCCGCTCTTACGTAAACTATTATGTGTTGTCCGAATCGGCTAGGCACTGCACACGGACACACACGTTCACGCAAACCTAACTCCCCCGATCGCGGCGGAATATGACGACTGTTTCAGCACAAAGGTGAAATAAAAACGTCTCCCTGATTGCTCGTGAAGAGTCGGCGCGGCGGCAGGACGGCGTCCAGGGCTGCTTGAAAACCAGAGTACCAAAGCAAGAGAGAGTGAGACAGAGCTCATTCACATTCACAGACAGCAGGAGTAGAGATCTGGAGAGTGGCCTGGTCTGAAGAGACCTGCAGAGTATAAGTGTCACATTAAGCAATAACAACCGTGATAACGTCCAGCCTCTTTGTAGGGATTAAGTGAACACATCATTTTGGTATGTTGTTTAATAATGGTATAAAATGCTAATTTCTGTTAGGAAAGAAGTGGACTTCAGGGCTAAAACAGGGAAAAGACAATGACGCCCACAATCCAGACAGCCTCATTTATTACCATCAAATAAGTTCTTTAGTTCACTTTAGTCTCCCAGACCACCAATAGAGTATGAACTAGAAATGCAGCAATATGAAAACTAAACGAATAAATCAATTTCCGATATTAATATTGCTGCTATGGCAGCAGAAAACTGATATTTACCAAAATTGTACATAATATTGTTCCCTCTGGGATGCTGTGATATTTTTCTGTGATAATTGCCGACTAAAATTGAAGATTTTGAAACAACTTTTTCAAAAAGTAGCAGTCAAAGTTGTACATTATTAGACAAGACCTTCCCAAAAAGTAGTTAATATTTAAAGTGAAAGTATCGTTCGAGTGGATCTGTCAACATGGGAAAAAAAAAAACAAACACATTTTGCTTTAAATTGAAGTCTGAAAGTCTTTCTTCGATCAGTCCATCTCTATACGCAATTTGGAGATGTGCCACAGCTAACAGCTCCATTACACAGAAAACATAACGAACAGCATAAAGTTCAGTCATGGAACTGCACTTATTTGCTGTTCATTTCTACGAGATTTTTGTGGGCGTAGCTGCCGGGCACTAAGAGCTACAGTATATTAAAACACTTGTACCCCCGTCAGCCTGGCGTAATGAGGTTGTAGCCTCAGCCTTCGGGCAGCATGCCCTCACCTTCATCAAATTCTCTGATGAATGGTGTGCAAATATCATATGTGAAACATGAACTGACTGCTACCAGGCCGATACGCTGCCATCTTGATAATTAACAAGCACAATCCCACCACAGCGCTGTTGTTGTTGTTGTTGTTGTTGTTGTTTTTGCATGTTCAGTCATGGAGGTCTCACACTCCATCAAACATAATGGGGCTCACACTGCTTTCTTTCTGCACCCCGACATGCTTTCCTCAACACGACGCACAGACCACCCAGGCTGAAACTGGTTTTTAATGTCGTGGTCGTCGTCTGGTGTGAAGGAGGGAGCGGTGGGCTACTTTTCAGACAATCATATATAATATATGAAGACATCGACGGTGAGAAAGAACAGACGGATATGCATTCTTTAAAGTCTAAGTAAGTTTATTTCCACACAGCTCCTTGCGCTCATGAATCAAATCGGGGTGAAATTTCAAATTTGGAGCAAATCCAAACTTCATGCTGACATGCAGTGAGAGCTTAAGCAACGAGAAGTTTAGCCCACATCTGGAACTAAAAACAGCTTTAATGCAATGCAAATGGTGATTTACAAAAATGTAGCTTTCCAACTTAAGCTTTTTGAAAAAGAAAAAAGAAAGTCCAGTTGTGAAAGAATGTAAAACTAGTTCATTAATAAATAGCTGTCTGTGCGTTCGGTATTTTTTTAACATGAAATGATATTAAGCCTCTTTTCACACGAATGTAATCTGGCTGTATTTAGATTAAAACTGCTTTAATTTGATTGATGAAATCATATTTGACCGCACAACTGATTTTAAAAGTGTATTTTTATACAGAGTGTCACGTAGGCCAGTCACCGTCTCAAATTTTGCTGGACGATAAATTATTTTATTGCGATAAACGATAATATTATTGTCTGACACCATTTTCAAGTGACGCAATGGTAAAGGCATAATAATACAAGAACACATTCTCAAAAATGAATAAACTTCAGATTCTGAGGAACATTTAACACTGGTACTGGGAGACATTTGAAATATCCAAAACGAACAAACAGAACAACAGAAACATTAAAGAAATGAATTATGAAGCTTCTGTAAACAAAATTATCCTTCACAAAAAAACAGTGAGTTGAGACCAATGAGCCACCATTGGTCACAATGGGAAGTTTTCTACCAAACCTCATGACTTTTGCCTTTCAGTTTTGGTAGAAAGAGAGAGAGAGGAAAGAGAAAAATAATATATTATCCAAATGGAAATTCTTGAGCTCGTTTTCGTTGATTGTGTGACTCATTTATTTATTAATGCCTGGTCTAGAGGGCCAGATTTGGCCCTAAGGTACGATCATGTGCAGCCACTGAGCAACACTGTTGAACCATCTGCCAATTAGGCATTCGCAGGGCAGCAGAAGAGAAGGCCAGGACGCCCCACAGAGGTGACTGGATGTGAGCTGGGATTTGGATTCAGTCTTTGCACAAGGAGCTTTTCGGTAAAAAACAAGCGTTGTATTCAGCAACAACAACAAACATGTCACAGTAGAAGAAAATACAGGGATGGGCTAAGGTCCTTTTGTTTCTATTTATTCAGCAGTTCTGGCTCTTGCCAATCAGTGACAAAACGTCTGGTGTGTCGTTGTGATACTTGGCGGGGGGCTGGAGTGGTGCAACCTTCTCGCGCGTCAGCAAATCACCACATGGAGAGGCAGCAGTAAATTCCTCTGCCGTTCGCAGGATGCTCCCTTTTGGAAGAAAATACTTCTCAGGAGAGCAAAGAGGCAGAGACAGAGCAGGCGTGGTGGGAAGGTATCCGATAACAGAAAGCAGAGGGAAAACGGAGATCTCAGAGAGGAACGCCACCACAAAGAGGGAAAATAGAGAGGGGGGAAAAAAAGGAGCAAAATGGGAAAATACGCATCAGCGGATGTGGGCAACCCAACAGCTGACGTGTTGGCAAATAAATCTTTAGACACGTTCCAGGACTTGTGACTTAGTAGCAGATTGTGATGCCAGTTGGCAGCTGGGATCAGGGACAGAAATAGACGCTCATAATGGGTGGTGGAATGTCTCCACCCTCGAGGAAATGACAGCAGAGGAACGGGGAACCACCCGGGGGGAGCGTTGGAGGGGTGCAGACAGATCCAACACACACACACACACACCCAGAGACACACACAGATAACAACGTGCAAATCTTCTAGGATTTTCATCAGAATTTAAGCTTTAGTAGCTTTAATAAGCCAAACTTTAATGCAGCCTCAGTTGACCAAACTAAGAGACACAACGAGGGCTGCAACAAAAGTTTATTTTAGTTGTTGATTGATCGATTGACTATTCTGACAATTAATTGACACATCCTGAAGACTTTGAAGACTTTGTTTTTTAGAAAAACATTAAAAGATGCTGAGTAGGGCTGTTGTTAAACAATATTTTAGTAATTGAGTATACATTTTTCTTACGATTAATATGATTAATGAGATAAATTCAATTACTTTCTAAATTAGAAAATAAACATCTCATTGCCTAAAATCCAATGACAGCATTTTTTTCTGTGAATGCTTGACCACTTGCAGCTAAAAAAATGGTTTTTTAAATCGACAGGTGAAAAGTTTGCTCTTTTGGCCTGTGGCAGAGTCCAATTCTCCCAAAACAACCGAGACTCTCCAGACAAATGAACTAGAGTTCAATGAAAGCGGATTACACAGGATTGGTGTGAATGCATCCTTACACCAACAGGAGCCTTCTGGGATGACATCAAACCGGCTGTTTTTGAGATAAAAGCCTCCAGTCATCTGTGGCACGTTTCCAGATGCAAGAAGTCGGTCGACTCCATGAAACACGGATGAGAAGAGAATCCAAAAAAAGGGCTCAACACTAGCTTATTGATTCCCCTTAAAGCTCATTCTTTAATCATTTTTCAGGGTATACAGAAAATATGAGCTTGCAAAGAGGAAAAAAAGGCACTGATGCATTTTTTAATAATTGTGTTTCTTTCTTTTTTAATAGTTAATTATTTTTGACAAAGTTTTCTTTCATCTTTTGCTTTGGATTCGAGTGTTTCATTGCTTCCAATGTGTTTTTTGAATGGGAATAAAACTATAACAACTTTTACTCAATGGTCTGGACCTTAGATGGTTCAATGCCGTTTTAGCCTCTGAACTATTTCCCAACATAAACAACCCAGCTTCAAAGAATCTGAATTACCAATTCAAGTATTTACCCACTGATAAATGAAATCAAGATGGGGACGATAAATGTCTGGTAAGTAACAGTTTCCATACATCTATGTGTTGATGTTTTTAGTTGCCGGCTTCTGCTCCGAGTGGTAAAGTGAGCCCGAAGGCCAGCCAGTTTCAAACTGTTCAGCACAAAATGTACAATAAACTTCGGTACATACGGTACAAAACCTTTAGTTGATGGAAGATCTATGACGTGAACACAGATGAAAATTGGACAGTGGCTTTGAAATTTCCCTGAAGGAAAATGCAATTTAGAAAGTTAAGCAAAAGCAGTGAAGAAAGGATTACTGCACACATGTGGCAGGTAAAATATTTCCCATATTACATCGGTTTACTTTAGTCTGTGTCCTGCCAGCCTGGATTTGACTCCTAAGACTTTTGCTATGCTGAGCTTTGCTATACAGAAAAAAAACAAAAAAATCAGATGGGATTCTGCAGTCTTTCCCTTTTCAAGCCCCACAAAGCACATTTTTCAAATGCTTCTCATGCAGGGGTGAAATGAGAAAAGTCTGGGGAAAAAAAAAAAAAGACGGTCTCTCTTCCCCAGTCATAACAGACTGGGGGAGAACCACATGTTTCACAAGCTGGGGTACTGGGAAGATGAGATAAACATCACTGGGCTTTAAAGACGAGTCTTTCTTTGAGTCAAAATTAGATTAGTTCTGAGAATCTGTTCCAGCCATTCGACAATGATGTAATGACACTGAAGTATTTGCGGAAACACTGAAATGGAAATGCATTTAACCCCCAAATTGGACTGAATAGTTTTCAAGGTTGATAAGTAATACAGAGAAAGGGGGAGATTGTCTGAAAAGATCGTTCACACAAACTCACAAAGCGCCGCATGCAGACGGGAGAGGCTCGGCACACACAGACGTGGTCTGCCGCCTTTTGGTTCAGGAAGCAAAAACCGGTTCCGACAAAACCTATCGGCGGGAAAACATTCTCGTTTCCCTCAACAGTGAAGGAGGGCGGAGGCGGCTGCATGTTGTTCCACTCTGTCGTTCATCACAGAGTGATGAACGACATCTGAGCTGAATACTCAGACATTTGGCAAGAAGAGAAGGTTTATCGAAAACGATGCCTCAATTTTACATAAAGATGCTGAATTACGGTTCCAGAGTCTCTGCATGTTTCTAACAAAAAGCAAAACCACTAGAAGAAACTTGTAGAATGAAAAGGAACCAGTTCTAATCGTCTTGGCAATAGACTGTAGAGCACGTGCTTCAAACTCAAGGCCCGCCGTAGCTCCAAATTACATTAATATGTCCCTCCAGCCTTTCACAAATCTGCAAAATTCACTCAAAATCAACAGATCCCTACAATTTTTTTCTGATTTTATTGAAATATTTTCTCAAAATTTGTCAAAAACTTTGGGTTTTATTGACTGCTCCCTCAGCCTTACTTGATGTCGGGTTATAGTCCGTGACCCATACAGCGATTAATAACAAGTCACATTTAAGGTCATGTATTAATGCAAATATCACATCCTTACAAAAATCTCTAAATTAGCACCACAAAATGTGTGATTTTGATTTTAAAAAAACATAAAAACATTTTTTTTAATCCTGGAGGGACATCTATTTATTAATATCTGAACAGTTTAATGGGTTTTATCAATACATTCTTGCACAACCGGCCCTTTAAGAACATTCAGATTTTTGATAAGGCAAAAAAAATGAAACGGAGTTTGACGCTCCTGATACAGAGGAATCATTTTTCATAGACTTTGTGTCTCTGATTTTTGGTCTACTGCTTAAAACCTTTTCTTGGTTTATTTATGCTTTTTGTAGGCATTGGAGAAACATCAGGTCTTGGTCGCGTTGCATGATCCAATAGTAGTGAGTCTGCAGCTGTCGGACAGATGGCTTCAAATGTAACTTTGGGCTGGACAATGTAAAACCAAAAACAGAGGAGAGAGGGTGTTTGTGCTGAAATGATTTTGTTTGGTTTTCTTCAAACATGGGCAAGTATTTCTCCTTCACTCTCATTTCCCCCACATGACATTACTCCAGATGTCTGGTGGTTCATTTCGGCCCAACATACAGTAAGTCTTGCTGACACGATTTTAATGACACAAGGATTTCTGCTTGGAGCTTTCCCAAACGAGAAAGTCGAGAAGGTGACATATTGAGCAGCTAACCTGGTCGACAGCACAACACTGCGCCGCTTCCACCTTGGAAATTGTCTCCATTTTCTCAACCTCCGTCTCTTTTCAGTTCTTGTTGCAGACTGTTAGCGGGTGGAGTCACGTGTTTACAGTCTTAAAGGGACATGAGAGTAGCCTGCCTTTACACAACCTTTTCTTTTTAAAAGGTTTTATTGGCCTGAAATTGATGGTGACACATTTCCCGTCTTCAATGGATTGTCTTCCATACATTTTTCATATTTAGCGTCCTGGCAGAGGCTTGTACACTCTGTTTCATTTTACCTTTTTCTTCCACGATTCTTTAAGAGAAGCAAACTTTTAAGTACATCAATGAAGACATATTGTTTGGACACGTCTCCATTCCTCTGGAATATTTAGCAGGGGTCAGGGGAAAAGTCCCAGACAGACACCTGTCTCGTCACGCAGACCCTGGGTGTGTCCTTCACCAGCCCTGCTCTGCAGCTCATGCTGCCTCATACAAAAGGCCCCATTTCCCAGGGAAGAACTCTGGAGCTCCAGGCCTCCGGGTTTGCACCCCTGCACACAGCACCGTGATCCCAGCCCCCTTCAGACCGCACAAAGGCCCCATTGTAAGGCACAATACCGGCCGCCCCCTCTGCCTTTCCCCTGTACCCTCTTCTCTCTTCCCCGTAAACTCTTTCAGTTTCTGTATGCTCTTAGCCAGCTCCCTAAATCACAGGGTTTTTTTTTTTTTTTTTTTTTTGCTTTTAGCCTCAAATTATTTCAATCCGTAACTTATCAGTCTGGATTTTCTACAGCAAACCCATTGACGTCTGTGAATGTCTTGAGTTTTGCCGTGTCGATCCTCTTGCATTTCTTGACCATTTTCTGCCTCTTTGCTGTCTTATCTATCCACTTTTGAAAAGCTATTACAAATACTGGACGAGCTGTCAAACATAAATCAAGGACTTTAAAAAACTACACATCACCCCTTTATTAATATTTAAGAATCAAGAGTTTAATTTACAAGCACTGAACTCGGTTGAACAATTTTTGTCCACTCAGCAGAGAAACAAAACTTTAACACCATCTCGTGACGTAGCTGCACAAACCCCCTTTCGTTCTGAATCACAAATGGCTAATATATAGTTTTTTGATTTGCATTTATATTGCTACACAATATGAGTGTGTGCGTGTGTGTGCGCGTGTGTGGGCGTGTGTGCGTGTGTTCAAACTAAAGATTAACATCAAATTTGCTTCATCTTTTTACAGACAACACGTTGCTTTTTAATGATACAAGTACTAAGCTATGCATGACTGCATCATGGAAAAACAAATATGAATAGTATATTTATATGCTAATCAAAAACTGGTGGCGCCACAATGGTGGCCAGTATTTTGAGCATGACAAATTCCCAGACAGAACTTTTAACAACTTTCACAAACATTCAGCTGCAAACTAAAACTCTCAAAATAAAAAGAAGTTCAGCTCTCCGTCTCTTTTTATGGAGTCGTCTCAGAACATGTTCTGCCAATCTGTGTTGCTGACTTACTCTTGATCCTTTTCCCATAAAATAATGACTACAGCAGTTCTGTAAGGGCCTCGTATTGCAGCAACAACAAACAGGCTGTAAGGAAAGTAAGATGTAAAACCTGAACAGTTATAAGTGACGAGCTAGAAGGTGGAAAAAAAGGGGAAATCTCAAACTGGGTTAAGCAGTCAAAAAGAAAAGGCTAACCATGGCAACGCTGGCTATAACCTCACACTGAGCATTGATAAGAAGGTGGACATTCCTCACACTTGTTCCCTTATGTTTCCTAATTAAAGACCAAAGAAGAGCGGGACAAAGAAGACTGAGCTGCAGCAGAGCTGTGGTTTGGATTTTTCATGTTTAGTGAAAGGCAACTAAAATGTCTGGCAGGATGTGGGGAGTTTTTTTTCTTTCCTCCTTATTTCTTCCGAGCCAGAACATTCTGGCTCAGAGAAAGGTTAAAAAAAAAAAAAAAAAGAAAGGAAAATGACTGAAATTTAAAACGTAAATAAAAAAAAAAAGGTTAAAAAAAAAAAAGAGAAAGCGAATGTAGAACAGTAGAATAATAGGAGTTCATATTCACATCCAAAGCACCTTGTTGCAACCATTTAAAGCCCAGTTTCTCACAGAGACGCACCGGTGTTCTGGTCCAACCCACAGATACGCTCTGATGTATCCATGGCAACCACGGCCTCCCCTCCAACAGGGGTCCAGCTGAGGCTGAGGGGCAGTTCAGACAGCTATGTCAACTTTGACAATGACTCAGCTTGCAGAATTTAGCACAGCACGGTACGGGAAGCAGGATCGGCGGTGACCTCATTCCACAGGCGGCTTTGGCCGTTACGAGCGCTCCGAAAGAATGAGCTGGGAATTAGAGGTCAGAGGAAATGAATGGGGGCACCGCAGACACGTCCCAAATTCTCCGAACAAGCGTCGCTCACTGCCCGGCATCTGTTCGGCGCTTACGGTGGAATTATTTCCAGATTCCTTCACAACAATGTGTCTGACAAACAGGCAGATATTTGCCTCAGATCTGTGGGAGATGCAACAAGAAATTCCCCTGGAAATGAACCGTTTACGACTTTACAGTTCCTCTTTGACGAAAGGTCAATGAACACATCATACCAATGCAATACGTAACATACACACTCTTCGGTGTGGATGAGTCAAGAAGATCAACTAAGGTTGCTACAACAGAAAGCTAGGTTTCGATGGGTTTTAATCATTTTGTTACGTTTCCATTTTGGAGAGGAAGCCATCTGCACACGACATTAATTCATTAAATCCTGGAGACATTTTGTCAAATTTGTAAAGGTGCAAAGATTTCAGCAGCGTCCAGGAAGACTAAACAAAATTACGTGTAGTCAGGAGAGTTGCGCTGTATCATCTTTTAGCGTTCAGCCTGTGTCTGTCATGGAATATGTTGGATTTGTAAACGTTTTTCCGTCTTTTGGACATTTATGAGTTAAAGTAGCAGTCTTCAATCTCCATACAGAGATTGATGCTAATTTGAAATGCTAAACACACAATGCATTCTTATCAGTAGCATGACGACACTTTAAAATGACAACTTGAAGTTAGTAAAACCACTTTTTATGGTGACTGCTCTCTCAAACAGTCCCACATGATGTCTCCAATGCTCCTAAAATAATTAATTATTGATCCTTAAAAAGTCATACTGTCATGCTGGCAATTACGGCATCGTCAATGCCAGGTTTTTTATGAATTTGGTCTCCAAATGTGTTTTTCAAAGAGCAAGCTTTGAAAAACACATCACATCCATCTATAGGTTGGGGGGGGAAGGGATTTTGGGGAAAAATTACATCCTGTCACATCTTTAGTGTAAGTGTGTTGCTTATGATGCACTCCTTTTCTGAATAGAGCATGTATACTGAGATCAATGGTGTGAAATCCACAGTGTGCTACCGAGTCACGACTGGGAACATTTCTTTTCCTTCACATCACCTTTTCTTTTTTTCTCATCTTAAAATATATTTTGCGAAAACAACTGGGAAAAAAAACCCGTCAATGCTTTCAAATGAGTTACGCAGTGCATGGTGTTAGAAAAACCTGAGATCTGAAATGTAACGTAAATATCTGCATCTCCAGTCTCTGTTGCTAAGCTGAACTGAGCCATTCTTGATGCACACTGTACGCAATTCAAGCTAATTTTCCCGTAGGAAAACAATGAGTGGAATTTTTCATGTGTTTTTGCTCAAATGAGGTTGCATTTTATTTATTTATTTAAAGAGTTTTTATGATATGTCCTGATTTGCCAAAACTTAGAAGTGTGTCTTTAATGTTTTGTCGGGTAAGGAGTCCATGTGCTTCATAAACAGCTGTAAAAGTGTGAGGCAGCTGTAGCTTTAGCCATGACAATTTGTGTAAATGTGGAATAAACACAAGTCCACACTATAAATGCAACAAGTTAATTACAACAGTCAAAAAAGTCTATTATTATGAAAGTGGAAGGTTGCAAAACAAATGTATTCTTAAGCATCATGATGTGGCAATTATTGAGAAAATCATGTTTTAACAAACAGCAGAGCTGATTTACTTTACAGTGCACTGTGTGGGATTTTCCCTAACCAGACCGAGTTAAATTTATGAGGGAAATGGGAACATGAACTGTCAGGGAGGACTGAGGCAAGGAATTGGGAAGAGATTTTGCACATAGCTGAGCATGAATAAATCACCATCTGCACTGGTCTTATGGTGTAAGGCTCTGCATACACTGTGTAAATCTGCATAACACAAGCATTCGTTTCAGTCACAACCCTCCATTCTGCCTGACATCCTCAATGACCCCGAGACTTTCACCCACTTTACAGTCATTTGTGCCGTGAAACTGAACCTCATGTTTGCTGCAAGCGACCGAAAGTTCAGACCAGGAGAGATAAAACACAAATGTAGCTTATAATAAACAAAAAGGGCATCAATTTACTGGTTTTACCTGTACTTAACCTCTCGTTTTTACTGAAAATCAGTGTACTATAAGCCTGGCGGGCCACCAGGCTTTACTTGCGCCCTTATCAGGCTAGGCTTTGTTTGTTTTATTTATTTTAGGGGCTTTGAAGACTTTATAGTTGGTGTTTATGTATTGCCGACAATGTCCTCCAATAGGACATAATTACCTAGAGATAGTTTCATATTTCCTGTCATCTTTAAACACTGTTTTGACTTGAAAAGCTGGAAAATTGCCGGACGACTGCCCTCGTGCCCATACCACCGGGCTTCGCTAGTTTTATTTTATACATTATTGCAATGTAAAAACTATTCTCTGATCTCTGCTTCTCAATGAGCAAATTAAAAGCTTTAAACGCTTAAAGATGACACTCGTTACACTGATAACACAGCATACGATGACGATGCATGAGGGGTTTATTTTACCTTGGAGCATGCAGCGGTACGCTGACTCGGAGATGGCATAGATGTGCGGAGGCATTTCATGTCTCTTCTTTCCTCTGTACATCTCTATGATGTTCTCTGAGTAGATGGGCAGGTTCTTGTAGGGGTTGATGACCACGCAGAAAAGACCAGAGTAAGTCTGCAATCGTAAAAAAAAACAAAACAAGAAACATGCGTGAAGCGGGAGAGAAACACTGTCAGGAGGAGACACAAAAGGAAGAGAATTGATAAATCAGCGGTGCCTTTTTCGATTTACAAGGAGCTGCACATTCCTATCTTCATAAGTCATCTAAGCTGCTCTCCATCAATCCAACAAGGCTTATCATCACACACTTTTAGGAGCTTACGTCATTACAACACACTGACAGACAGAGAACAGACCGAAACACAGATTTGAGAAAATGGCGACGAAACGCAAGAATAAGAGCTCTTCGTTTTGACACTGGAAAGAAAAACTCTCACAGCGCTGCGATGAGACATTTCACGTTAACTCTAGATGCGTCGTCTAGAACGCTCTGTAAACGTGTAGCCTCGTTTCTGACTTGTGGCGTTGCTCCTGGAAACGCAATTAACCCAACAATGTCTCCCTAGAGGGCGCGTGTGGCAAGGATCTTTCTTCACTGGGCGGTGGGATGAAACAAGCAGGCAGTAAGAAAGGCGGCCAGCGCTGAGTGAGAGGCCGTGGTGGACGCTTTGAATTATCCGTACAGGCGACTTGGTTTCTGGTTGTCCTTCCTTTGTGTATCCAGCACATGGGAGCAGCAAATAGCTGCAGAATGTCAAACTCAACAAAATATTAGAAAGTTTAAAAAAGGAACAGGGTCGAAGAAAATCAACAGTGTATAAACGAATGAAAGCTGACTTCAGCTGCAAACAAAACCCTAAAATTATCTCTTTTTTCTTTAGTTTTATTTTTTTTGAAAGACTGAAGAAAAAAAAACTTTTTAACTTTTTCATGTTGTCAGAATATGATGTCATTGATCGACATAAAGTAAAGGATATTTGTGAAGTGGAAGGAAAATGATACGCTGGTTTTCACACGTTTATCAAAAAAAAAAAAAACCCAGAATGGTACGGAGGACCAATCCTGCCATAATCGAAAATAAACAATAAATCAACGAATGATTGCAAATGATTGCAGAGTCAAAAGGCAGCTTGACAAATAAGTTAGTGTCTCCTTAAAGACTAACGAAGTAGTAAGAAGAAGAGATTTATTTTATAATCAATCTATTAATTCAGTACAAATGTTTAGCAATTCATCTTTGTTCTTTGCTGTGCATTTTTAGTTCTCAGTCATATTTTTTTCCTTAAATTATGTATATTTCCTTTATGTATTACAGGTCAATTTCTTACTGTTTGATTTTAGTAATTATAACTATGCCTGTCACAGTAAGAAACAAATCAATCCATCACATAATAGATGAAAAACTCAGACTACACAGACTTCATAAATCATTTTATTTGACGTTTTGTTTATTTATTTATTTAGTATATTTAAAATGTCTTCCAGTTCCGGGTTTAAATGTTCATTAGAATTTTACATTTATTGATCTTGCCGTCTTGCATCATTATGCGGCATCATTATGCGGTTGCCTTCATATATTTATATTATATTAAAACGGTCTGAAAACAACAATGTTATTGTTTATTGCTATAACTTCTAGTCCAGAAAATGTTGTTTTTATGACAGGCCTAATTCTAACTGAAATAAAAAAGAAAAAATTGAGTCTGATTTTGGGTCAAAGTGTCACAGTGAGAATAAAAAGGTCATGTGTTTTTTTTTTTTTTTTTAATGCCGTATGTAAACATCTGGTTTCAAATTTACGTACGCTGTTGCAAGGCATCATAACCTTTTATTTTTGCAGCCTGGCACTAAAACACATACTTTCCTTGGGCTGAGTCCAACTAAGCCGAGCTTTATGAAGCTCTACGTTACAGTAGTGAAACGACTTCATAGCATTTTAAAAAGGTTTGACCCACATTAATCTCTTTAGATCAGAGCATCATATGACGAAACGTTCCCTTAATAATTAAATCCACTTTCAAGAAGCAGACGGCATGATGCAGCCGTTGTGCAACATTTCTGTCTGGGCCTCCAGTCAGCGCTGAGCAAACGATGCTAAAGTGCTGATGCAGAAAAAAGGTAGATGAGAAAAAGAAGGTGAGAGAGGTAGGCAGACAGAAAGGAGGAGAAGGGAAGCGATAAAGCTGACAGTACTCCCAGAGGTCGGATTCGGACGAAAGGTAGAGGTGTAACGAACACTGTGAGGCGATCTCAGCTGTTCTTCAAATTGCTAAGCAGTGGAGAGACAGAGACCAGGCTGAAATTCTAGCTCAGCACTCTCCTTTTTAATGAAAATTTAATTCCCCCCCCCCATCTGAAAACTGTAGCCGCTATAAATAGAGACCCTGTTCTGCTTTCTTCGTTCAGCTGCGCCGCCACAGAGAGCTGGAACAGCTGGAACGGCTGCAGCTTTCACGCCGCCTTGCAACCGACCAACGAACTCAACACTCCCAGCTCGGTCCAGGACAGAGAAGGTGAAATTTCCACAGTGAAACCAGACCCAGCGGAGGGGATGCTGTGACCTGGTAACAGCTGAGCAACACACAAGCAACAACAGACACAACAGCCGAGCCCATCTGCCGCCCGTGATCACACGGCCAGCATGCCAGCGTTAAAGGGACACTCCCCACAAAGAGGACAGGGAGCCGACGGTCTGCTGGGAGCACACAAGACTTTGACCGTTCCCTTGCAGCTACGCCTCAGCAGTTTCATGACAAAGCTAACAAAGTGTTCAGACACTCGCAGCTCAAAACACAACCACAACAACTGGGCTGCAGGATGTCAGGCGATTTTAGAGGAAACGGGACGGTTTCATTCAGTTTTTCAAATGTATTTCACAGCAAGATGTTTTACTTTAGATGTGGGAGTGTCGGCCCTGCAGGAGTATTCTTACTCCTTAAATGTTTCCATTCTTTTTTCTTTTTTTTTAAAAAAGCCATTTTTTAAGAGTCAATTGATTTTTAAAATGTTTGAGTGATCTTCATGTGACAGGCAAAAACGATGGTTTTCAAATTTTTATTCAAACGAAGATAGATCATTTCCTCTCTACTGTTATATTCAGCTGTGCATTGATTACAGAGATCCTGATCCACCGAATCCGATTTCGTCTGATACTTATGGGGTTCGTCTGAAAAGTGGCTAAATATAGCAACAAAGTTGCCAAGTTGGAAACAGTGAGCGGACTATTGTTGACCTCTCGCTCACGGCAGAGCTGAAGTGGCCAGTGGCTGATGTTCAGACCTTTGCGGACGTAAATAAGATCAGTGTCACGTGCAGAAGGAAAGAAAGGCAGCCATAATTTCACCATTACCTGCTACTTAATTTCAATCAATCATAATTAATCCCAATTAAACACATCGAAGGAGCAAGCGGCTGCAACATAACAAACTGTGGCAAAGCTTAAGAGGTATCCACATTTTTGCAAGTCAATAAAACATCACAAACTGCAATTTTATTTTGGTGCTCTGAAAATAAAACTATTGATCCACCTTCACATCTCTTATTTACATTTAGAAGCTGGACGTCGAATTAATTCCTTAAAAAGTTTCGTGCTCGGTGAAAAAAGGTTTCCGTCCTCCCCCCCGTCCAGCGAGGGACGTTTGTTTGCCGCACAGTGAGAAATCAATAAAAAGCCGTGGCAAGCAAAGGTGGAGGCGCACGCAGTCGTGAGCGTTAATAATGTTTTCGTCAGACCAGTGAGTCAGAAACCCTGGATAAGCAGAAGGCGTTGGACTGGCAATAGAGCTGATGGAGGGAGGCGAGAGACTGAGCCACATTCGGGTTGCAGTGGGCGTCAGAAAGCAGATAGACAGGCGGCCTTATTGCCATGGAGAAATGCTGAGGCTTTCTGACAGCTGAGGCTTATCTAACTACACAAAGGCCTTCTTGTAGCGCGGCTCGAGTGCGGCTAGCCAGCATGTAGCTCTCCAGAGTCCTGTGACTCACCACCTCATAGTTAGAAAGCTGTAACAATGAAGGACCTGGCCCAACAAGCTGACTGACTTCACATCTACAAAGAAGGCGTATTAGCAGCAGAGAGTAGAGAAATGACAAGGCTAGTAGCTATGAGCTAAAAAAAAAAAAAAACCAACAAAAAGGTGCTGTGGGTGGTAGTCACAGGGTGGCTATCAAGATATTCATATGATTTGAAAATAACCTGTCACAATGTTCCAAAAGTTTAAAGTCATTTTCATATAAAACAAGAAAAGGTGTCAGAAAAGGACTTGAATGAAGCGGCTGAAACTCTGTGATAGCCGCTACAACTGTCCCTCTTTTACAAGAAAGATAAATGTGAATGTTTAGAAGCAGATATGGCCTGGTTACCAGTAACACAACCTGGCTGTCAGCTCCCTAAGCTATTCGGCTCAATTCTAATCTCACTTCACAGCTCCGTCTGGGATTTCTCCCATTCACTTGGATTCCCTCTGGTAGAATTTCAACCGGGCCAATCAGCAAACGTAATGAGAAGTTGTGAACGACGACGCTGATTTTGAGAGTCTTATCAATAACTGTGATGACTTGTGGTCTTTAGCAGCAGAGAACGCAATTGTTGCTTTTTGTTTTCAAAGAAAAGCAGTCGTAAGGAAGAAATATTTTTGGTTTGACACATTAACCAAAAATATTTCTTATTTTGGACTCACAATTTGGTTCAGATTTTTTTTTCTTTGCAAACCCGACAATGCCAAGAAAATGTCAAGGTTATAATTCTGTGAGAATATCAAACAGTCGTCCACATGGCGAGTCTGACGGGAGATCAAGCAGGATTTCATATTTGTTAATGTCTCAGAAAAGCGTCTGACCAAATGCAACAGACAGGCTGTCGCTTCTGATCACAGCTGGGCTTTTTCTTAAGTGATAAGTAGCAAAGAAAATAAATATCAGCAAAGTAAAACATCTACCTAGTGGAGAGACTCAGAAAAATAAGTCTCTCCAATAACCTAGAGAAACAGAACAGCCTGCGGGGGGCGTAATATTATGTCTACAGAGGTGTTAGAAGCAGCTGTGGGGAAGGTTAATAATGTAGGGAGATTGTTTTCTACGACTGAGCCGTAATGGGGAGCGTGGGGGGGGTGAACTCTTCCTGTTAGAAAACCAACGCAGTCAGACACATGCTTTCAATTTTTCTTAGGCAAGGGGACAATTAGCAAGCTCCAAAACCAATTTAAACCAGGAAAACCCAGAAACCATGACACTGTGGTTTACAGGGGAGCAGAAGAGGAGCACAGTGAGCTGCTGGAATGAGATCAAATCTGAACCATATGGGATCATTCACAAACTACTGGAAATTCCTGACTTTTTTTTTTTTTTTTTTTTTTTTTGTACATGTTTTTTAGCATCCAAATGGCTGCTGGCTTCTGTAGGGAATCGGCGGTGATGTTTCGTCTCGCAGAAGGACAACCGATAAGTCGGCTTTGGCCGAGTCGGAGTCTCGGAGGTGATGGCCCACATTCTATTCGTGGAAAACGCGCCACTAAATGGGTCGACATCACAGTGGAGCTGAATTAGATCATGGGGACAAACCCGTGTTAAAATCAGAACATTTCAATCCTGTGTCGCTCAAATTTCTATCTTAGTATGATAGAAATTATGCTAAACACATGAAAACACATTGTTTTTATTTAGGTAAGAGAGAAGGAGGTGGAATATAATTGTGATTTGTGGTGACGAGTTTAAAGCTTTTGAATACTTTTCCAAGGTTATGAATCCAGAATATATATATATTCCACCTACATTTAAGATTTAGCGCGTTGACAATTTGAAAGTAAAGTAGTCATCGTTGGCAAGCAGCTTTTCTGCTTGGGGCAGGATCTTCCGCGCGTTGCAACGTATTTATAGAAGGAAGGTGACCGGAAGAAACTAAAAACTACTTTTAGTAGTTTTTAAAAAACACAGATGGTCAAAAATGGTCAAATTCCACACAACAATAACTGGATTGTTACCTATTAACATAGATAATCTATGGAGAGCCTTCTGAAAATCACAATTTGCAGAAAGCTTCAGGCCTGGACACTCACATATATCAGCCCAGAGTAGTAGCGGTCCTTCAGGTTGTGCAGCACCGACGCCTCATTCAGGCAGGTGAGCTCCGCCATGTCCTCCACCTTGCTGAACTTGGGTGGGTTCATCTTCTGGATGTCGTCCTTGTTGATCACCACCTTCTTTCCGTTCTCTGCCAGCTCCACCAGCACCTCCTCTCCCCGCTCCTCCCGGACGCTGGCCGCCTCGAAGCCGTTGCGCTCCGAGGGGATCCACACCAGCTTCTTGGCCGTCCAGTCGGCCTGCGTGGCCGGGTTGTACACGACGGCCCGATCCACAAACAGGTACCGCTCCGGGTCCTCTTGCCCACTTCGATGAGACATCTTCCCTGGGATTTACCAGTGCGATGTAGACACCTGTAGAAGGGCAGAGGGGCGGAGGGTAAAATAAACCCTCCCTTTATTTTCACCATGCACAATTATTGGTGTGAAACGACTTAAAATAAACTATTTGCAGACAGCATCTTATGTCACAAAGACTCTATAAAGTCCTTTCTACATGCTAACTGGTGTCGACCTTTTTTTCCTGCCATCACGCAGGTAAATGTAAATATTTTTGATGAACTCTACTGACATTTTGAGAGGATCTGGCTCGTGACGAGACGGATATGTGGAAACGCACTTCATTCGCACGGTAAACCATGGTGAAAGATCTATGATGCTGTGGGACTGATCGCTTCTTTTTCCATCTCGTTTGAGTTCCTACGATGTTTTGTTTTATCGTGGTCTACAGGAAACGCACACAGAGACCGAAGTTAGCGATGCTAACCCTGCCAGCCAGAGTTAGCATTGCTATTTATGTTGCTACCAAGTTAGCACTGAACTAATCGTTCGAAACGACAACAAAAGACGCTAAAAATCGGTTTAAGATGTCAACTCTTGAATCCCTTTTTCTTTCTTTTGAAGTACTTGTAGATTCCAGTTTAACTCCTCTCTCTCGCTCTAACTCGCACACAGAGTGCAATCTCCCCTCTGGTTCTAAAAGAAATGACAATCCGACACATAAGAGCAAATCTGAACGTTTATCATCTCAAATATGAACTCAGACACCGATGAGTATTTATTTTGAAATAACTGAAATGAAAACAACATACAAAATATATTGCAATACGGTGCATGGAAAAAAGAAACACTATAATCTTACTGGTAAAATAGTAAAGGAGATATTTGGTAGTTCTTTAATTTTATTAATTGATAACTCTCCTTTATACGCTGCAGGATTTTACTTCATTTACAGATTTTGCAGAAAGAGTCAACTCTGGAGTAACTTTGGATTATTGTCTGAGAAAGTAATTTCATTTTTTTTAATCTAATGTTATTGTCAATGCTGTTTAATAACATATTAGCCAGGTGCTGAATTATTATTTTTATTATTATTTATATTTCCTGAAGCAAAAGAAGAACCAACCAACAAAAAAAAAAAAAAAAAAAAAATCGGTATCGGCAGCACAAAATCTCTGATCGGTGCATCTCTAATCTGTTTCTTCACGTTGCTCTCTTAGCAGACCCAGAACTGTTTGGCTTTGCATGTTGGTGGACTTCTGCCCTCGAACTGCTCGAGATCCTGATCTGAATTGGCAGATTAGGCCTCAAACACGCTCCTGGTGAGCAGCCCTGTCCTTCTCCCTGATGTAATGCCACCAAGATTCAGAGAAAGAAGCAAAAGGATGCAGATTAGCCCGGTCAAAAAAAAAAAAAAAAATCCAGATGAACGAGCACAAACTTTCTTATATGCCAAGTTTTGGTCCGAGGCTGAGGCTTGTTAGTGGATCCTGCCCAGCAGTAATGCGCATACTGCGTAGGTCTCCGCGCTTACGCATTAGATCATACGGGAAGCGGTGGCGTCGTGAATGGCACACATACCCAACCCCTCTCCTCCTCTTCCTCCTCCTCCTCCTGTATGAGGACTTCACCACGTTGTAAATTACCCCCCTCGGCCCGTAATGCCGTCATTCGGCTAATAAAAGTTGCTGCTCGCATGCATTGGATCAATATCTATCTGCAGTTTAAAAAAAAAAAAAAAAAAAAAAAACCTGCGCCACAGCCATAACCAGCTGAAGCAGGACGGGGTACAGAAATGTGCCATTACAAGGTGGATAAAATGTGTTTTTAAAAGTGAACTATTTTTGTGACGTTCAGCCACAGATGAGCTGCTCTGTCAATAGCCGAAAAAGAATGGTGAAGCGCCGTCACATTGCGGTCAATGTTACCTCGTTAGCAATTAAAAGCGGGGCCCGCGTTTCACCCCGGAGCCGCTCTGAACTCACGCGCACAGTTAACAATGAAGTTTCTGGAAGCAACTCCTCTCTCTGCTGGGGGACCCGGCTGGTCGTGATGGTCCGTCTGCTGCCCGCGCGCTCCGTCATCCCCTCAACCTGCCCCGCGCGCCGCGCGGACAACTTACCTGGTGCTCGTCAGCGAATCAGCGGTCGGCTCGGCGTCCCCCTCGAATGCGGCGGCAGCAGCGAACAGCTCCACACCGCCGAGATGCAGGCATGTATTTTTGGCTCGTGAGTGCGCACCACGGGCTCAGAGCGCTGCCTCTGAAGTGGGAGCCCCCCCCCCCGCTCTCCCCCTCTCCTCCTCCTCCTCCTCCTCCTCTCTCCGAACCGGAGCAGACTTGACCACAGCCGCTGCTCCCGCCTACGATGGACCCGAGCGCACCTAGATCCACATCACCCAGACCAACGCGCCGATACGGAGGGAAGCTTTGTCCGGAACGAGGAATCATGGGAAAACTTCCAAGACAAAGTCGTTTTCAAAACATTCTTAAATATGGACAAAATGTAACTTTTTTTTTTTTTTTGTCGGCACACTGCTGTATCCCTTTAAAATCTATCACAAAAATATCTAGGTACCGCGCACGCCCACTGGATGCAGCCAGGAAACAATTGGGTTTCAGCTTGCGGTGTTTCTCTCTCTCCCTCCGCTATTGGCTGTTAAACCACAAATTCCTTGATTTGGTGGGAATAAATGCAATAAATATATAAAAACTCTTTTTGTTTGTTTTGCTCCAGGGGCGGTTCAAGTGCGGCTGTCGCCCCAAGCAAGTGTCTCCCGCATGAGTAACTATATATCTATGTTTCAGAATAAACTCTGGATGTGATTTTGAGTTGCAGTGATCAGGATTTTTACGTATTTGTGGTGTTGAAACTGTACTTTTTCAGGTCGGTGTTGATGGATGGACAAGTGGGATGAAGGATGAAGAAGGTGTGAAATATTTAAATGATGTGGAAAGAAGAAAAAAAATGTTTTACAATTGTATCGTTTACTTTAAATAAAACAATCTTAAAATCAGATACATGTTTAAAAAAATTAAAAAAAAACATAGCTGGCCATGATCCGCCAACTTTTTGTCTTCTTCTGTTGATGACATCCATTTGTAGATCAGGGAAACGCTTTTCATTTCAGTTTTGCGAAATAAACCACTTTTATAGATTTTTTATTTTTTTTAAATCAATTAAAAAAGCCAGAAACAAACACCCCATCCTAGGACCGAAGGTTTCTCAAAAGGGTATGGGTTGTTTTGTTTTTTCAAATTTAGCATGTTTCCGTTAAGAAAATTTATTTTCAAAATTCCAATTGCATCACCAGAAAGTTATTTTAGTTGATCCAGCTCAGGAGGAACAGAAGCTAGTTTTCTTATCTTTATATTTAGAAGGCCTACAATGATTAACGGATGTCCGGTATCTTTATCGGATCGGTTCTGGCTGATTCCTAACCTCAGATATCGTATCGGAAGTAAAGAAAAGTGGATCAGTGCCTCCCTGGAAACATCCATTTCACAAAAGCTCTACTATGCTGTTGTGGAGATATATTTTGATAATTAATACGCATCATTATACGTTTTTCAGAAAAAAAGTTAAAATATTAATAACCGTGAGGCTTTTCTCCCTGAGAGGCTTAAATCCCAGTCGTTCCTCCAGCTACATCTGAAGCCCAACATGACAAAAATGAGAACACTTGAGATTTTACAGCAAAGTTTTATTACAAATGGAAAAAAAACAAAAACAAATTCCCACATGGACAAAAGAGAGCGCTTATTGCGTCATTAAATAGTCGTCGGCTCGCAAAGCAAAGTGGGGAAAAGAAGCCGTCATGATAGTAAAGTTTACATCAGAGACCGGCGAGGCCTTTTGTGTTGTGGTTATGTACATTTTACGGTTTGGTTTCCTGCTTCAGCGTCCTCCTCTCCAGGCTGCTCCGCCCCTCTTCTTCCCTCCGCCCGGCCCTCCTTTGACTTTCTTCCTCACGCCGCTCGCCTGTTCCGTGTCGTCCTCGTCCCCGTCTCCACCTTTGGGCCTCTTCCGTTTCTCTCCCTGCTCCTTCATTTCCTGAACGAGAGTAGCCATCGTTTTCGTCACGAATCGCTCCAAGCTTGTTCCGCAAAAAAAAAAAAAAAAAAAAAAAACCCGGCACGTTGCTTTCACCCATCACCAATCACGCAGGAGTGCCGTCTTAAAGCAATAGGACACTTAAGAAAACAGAAATCTGTTTTTTTTTTTTGTTTTTTAATATTACTACGCCTCAGTTCTTGAGTGTGTGACGTAATTCAGGATCTCTGTGCAGATAACTTGTCTGACTGACAAAAATCTCCTAATACATAAAACCTGATTCCCAGACAGAGCCAGAGATTAAAGTGATTCCTGATGATGAGTTCTCTTTCTTTTTTCTTCCTGCGGTTCGCCACAGTTTGGATTTTTTTTTCCCCCCACTGGAAGTTTATTTCTGGTTGGAATCATCATCTTTAAAACCACCCAACAACCACAAGTGCCCAGGATGTTGCCTCCACCTATTTGCTAAAAAGCAGTTATTAAGAGAGAGCTGCGCGGAAAGAATCTTTTTATTTTATTATTATTATTATTTGCTGCTTGATCAAATATTGGTCAATATATATCTTTTTTTTAAGTCACCAATTAAAAAGGTGCACCATAAAAATATATACATATAAAATTTGGTATTTTCTGGAATTGTTCAAGTAAGCCTTGAAATGAAACGCTAGCTTACACAATAAAAGATTGGGTTTCACTGTCATTGGTTTTGGAGGATTTTATACCTTCAAACTGTTTGGGTTTTAAAACGTCCTAAAACAGTTTAATACGATTATTGACTGATAAGAAGACATTTTAATCAAGTAATGTGACCTCAGTCCCTTCTCCTTTCCTCTCTTCTCTCTAAGCCAGATAAAATAGTCCGTAATTCTAGCGCAATGCTAAGCTAACGATAAAAGGTAGATGCTACTGAGGCTAACGCTAGCCCCAGCATTCCCAGACACAGCTTTTCTCTACATTAGCGCCCAGGATTAACAAACCGCTGGCACTTATTAGCAATTAATATTTTCATTACCGGTGCTTTGAGTTCACGTTGGACGTAAAAAATGATTGTTTAAAACAATAAAATGCTCATTTCTGTCTGTTTTAATCCCGGCGTCAAATAATACTAAATCAGATCCAAAATTACAGCGACTAATAGATTATGAAATAATCATACAAGAATCTATTGACTTCTAATTCAGCTAAATATTTAATGAAAAAATACTTTCTAAGGTCAATGTTTTATTTCCTCTTCCGTTTTAAGTGTTCGCATTTGCTTGCTAACAATTACAAGTATTTATAGTTATTGATAGCCAAACCACAACAGAGAACGTCAAGCATCGTCCAAAGGCGACTTACCAGCCGGGCAAATCTCTGCGCCTCGCTCACTCTCTCCACCAGCATCATCACTTCCTCCTCTTGTGTGGGAAACGCCGGCAGTTTCTTCCCGATCAAACTTTCGATCCGCTGGAAAAGCTCCACATCGTACCTTCAGGATCAGAGATGGCAAGATAAATATTTTTCTGAATAATAATAATAATAATAATAATCATTTTTAAAAAAGTCACAATTTGAATGCACCGTTAAAATTCTAAAATAAAATCTTTGTATTACTGTGTGACGAAAGTGATGGACTTTCCAGACCGCCCCGCTCTGGCTGTTCGCCCCACTCTGTGGATGTAGTCCTGGGAGAACAGACAGGTTCACCGTCGCCATTTCACCTGAGAAATTAGTCAAATATTGGCGACGGCATGAAGCCCCGTCCTACCTTTGAATGCGTCGGGATGTCGTAGTTGATGACGCAGTCGACGTGCGGGATGTCCAGGCCTCTGGACGCCACATCCGTCGCCAGGAGAACGGAGCGCGACTTGGATTTGAACTTGTTGAGCGCGCCGAGACGTTTATTCTGACCGAAACGGAGCGGTCGTTTGGTTTCAGTCTGGCATTTTATCATTTTTCAGCTTGCCAATTTAAAGGATGACGCGAGCACTACCTGACTCATCTGTCCATGAAGAGGGATGGCGGTGATGCCCAGGTTCCTCAACAACAGCGCCACCCGCTGGGCGTTGTTACATGTGCTACAGAAAATCATGAAGGAGTTCCCGGCCAGCTCGTTCAGGATGGACACGAGGTAACAGTCCTGCAACGTAACAGCCAATTTAAAACGCGCCCACAGGAAAAGAAAACAAAGGAAACCCGCTTAAGATCAGATCAAATGACTTCCTGCCTTATACTTGGATGGAATAAAGACGTAGTACTGCTGCAGCTTGTCTACTGTGGAGTACTTTGTGGACACGGCGCACTTTACAGGATCCTTCAGAGCTGCTCTTTGGAGCTTCTGGACCTGTAAGTCAACGCAACGCAACATCTGAGCTGGACGGACGAGCATCACAACACGGGGAGTTGATAGAAAAACACAAGAGGAGTGAGCGGCTACCTTTTTGGTCATGGTGGCCGAGAACAAGAAGGTGCGTCTGTCTCTCGGAATGACTTTCAGGATCTTGTCCACCTGGAAAAACAAAAACAAAACTCAAACGCAGGCGTTACAGGTGAGCAGATTCTGTGCGAAAATGAGCCGAAGTGACGTCGACGCACTTATTTTCCTTTTATTTCATTTACGTTTGTTTGAAGAAGCGTTAAAAATGTGAGCAGGTTAAAGGAGAGTGAATTCTAGTCCGTCCTTGTCAGGACCCACCTCAGTCTCAAAGTCCATGTTGAGAATCCGGTCTGCTTCGTCCATGACCAGGAACTTCAGAGCTCGCAGGGAGAAGCCCTTTGTGTTCTCCATGTGGTCGATCAACCGACCGGGAGTGGCTTAAAAAAAAAGAAAAAATGGATGTATTTAATTGTCAATTATCACATGTACAAAGTTTATTCCTTTCTTGACGGTTAACATACTTCTTGATAACATGTCTGCAAACAAACCCCCCAAAAACATCAGCAGTAGGGACGTAAAACGGTTAATCAACCAACTATTAATTGTGTATTAGTAGTTTAATAGATTAAAATTTGTTCCATTAAACGAACTATGACAGCCAGCTTAGTACTTCTTTCAGTGTCGTAGTTTCACCGCCATCCAGCAGAGGGCGCTGCTGGGTGGTGATACAGAATTGAAGATGGCGGAGGCGTGTCAGAACAGACAAGAAAAAAACGGTCCAAACCGAGATTAAAAATACACTTCAAGCGGTTCTGTTACGAACCATCAACGTTCTTAAATCATCAGCTCGATCAGCGAAGCTGCATGTCGAAGAAGCGTCAACTTATCAACAAAGTTTACTGATTTGCTACGAAACTGAAAACAAGCAGCAGGAAATAAAACGCATATTGTTAATAAACATGGTTGATTCTGAGGGCTTGACTGAATAAATTTTCTGTTTATTCAGTGAAGTTACAACACAGCTGACGCACAGAAAATAAATGCTTAAAGATAATGACGCGTTTTCATTTTCATGGGTTTTTTTTAACTCAGCATGAGAAAAATTTGTTATGAAATGATGATATGCCCTCAGTTGATCATTAGTCTGTTGATAAGATCCACCAACCTTAGATTAACTCATTACATCGATAACTTGCAATAACTATTCTCTTACCAATAACAATATGTGGCTTTTTTGCCAACACCAACGACTGGGACATCATGTCGATTCCTCCAACAATCACAGCTGCAACAGATGTGAGACGAGTCAAAAATTAATAATATTCTTAAAAAGTGTTTCCATCCCCAACAACAAACCGGGTAATGTTTCCTGGACACGTACCACATTTGACCCCGATACTGGAGCCCAGAGCCTCGAACTGCTCGGAGATCTGGAAGGCCAGCTCTCTGGTGGGGGTGAGGACCAGGGTGTGGAGCCGCTGAGGCGAAGCCAGCAGCGACTGGAGGATCGGCAGAGCGAACGCGCCGGTCTTACCCGAACCCGTCTCTGCCAAGCCGATGACGTCTCTGCCTGCGGTTTCAGGAGGATCGACACAACTTTGCTGGCTGCTGGATTTCACATTTCGGCTTGAGAGTATCAACAGTGGAAAGAGCGGTTTAAAGCAAAGCATGTTTGTGCGTCAGAATGGCCCGGTCAAAGTCCAGATCAAAATCCATTTGAGCCTGTGGCAAAAGATTAGTAAACAGTTCGCGGATGCTCTCCATCCACTTTGAGCCTAAAGGAATTGGCTAAAGTAGAAAAACAGTGTGGTCCCCCGCAAAAAACTGCAAGTCTGTAAATTAAAGGTGGTTCTACAAAATATTTACAGGGAGCGCCGAATTTAAACGCACACCACACTTTGCAGATCAGTATTTCTGGAAGAAAGAAAGAGCTTGAAAAAGCTCAAAATATGCACTATTTTGTGTTGGGCAGTCATGCAGCGTATCAACAATAATCCAATTAAGTGACAAAATAGGAACAAGTTCAACGCTTATGATCAGTTATTTTGAAGGACAGCACACAGAGACCTTTTAATTAATTTAATTTGTTGTTTATCTATTTTGGATATTTTTTTCGAAGTGTCTTCCTGTTCCAGTGTTAAATGTTCACTAGAATTTAAAGTCTATTGATCTTTTGCAATATCATGTCACTACCATTATACTACAATATTATTTATCTCTGTGATTACTTTATTTCCCAACTATTTGAATTTCAAAAACAACACACTATCAGCAGGGCAGAAGTTAGGTTGCAGTGGAGCTAAATCATTGCCATTTCTCCATTACGTCCTGTACGTAATGGACGTACAGGACGTAATGTTTGCAACTATTTTGCAATGCGAAGCAAAATAGTTTGCACGCATTGCAAACTATTTGGCAACGAGAAAGAGAGAGAAAAGAAGCGACTTGGTGTCAAACCTTGAAGAGCTACTGGAATCGCTTCCACCTGGATCTTGGTTGGACTCTTCCATCCCAGCTGATCACAAGCTTCACATAGCACCTCGGTGACACCCTGCAGAGGGAAAAGCAGTTCTAAAACATGGCGCTTTTAACACTGTTAGACATATTTCAGACACTGACACAGAGTAAGGACGTCTCATTAGGGGAAATTGTGTTTACAAAACGCGTTAGCTTCGCTTGGCTAATGCGAAAGCTAAAAAAAAAACAACCGTTAGCTTCGTTGCTAACGTGTCTTCTTTTATCGGCTCCGGGGAAACAAACCTACCAGGTCCTTGAAGGTTTTCACCGCCTCCTCACTTTCTCCAGTGTCAACCCGTTTTTCTTCATCGTCGTCGCCGCCAGACTCCTCCGGTCTTACGCCGGTGTTTCGCTCCGGACTCCGGTCCTCCATGCTTCCCCGTCTCAACGTGTCTTCCCGTCTGAACTGCGCAGCTGCGGAAACGCGGACCCAAAGCATGACGGGAAGTGGAGTTTTTTCTGGCGACTTCATTCTCCCCACGTCAGGCGGCTTTGATTTTTATTTTTTATTTTTACACTTTTAATAACGACAAAAACATGAATTAGTTTAGGAAGTTTCATCCAGTCGTTGCTTCCGTCTTCCTCAGCAGCGACATGACGACAAAACATGTTTGAGCCGATTTTTATTTGGCTGCAGGACAAACCGCTTCACACCTCATATTTAGATGATCAGCAGTACAAAACAAAAAACTAGTCAATTACACAAAGTTGCATCACCGAGGTCAAATAACGTTGGAAAAGAAGCACATTTTCAGACTTAAAAAGTAAAAATAGACAAAACAATGCCGTGCAGAGCATAGTGTTCGGTTAACCGCCAATCGAAATGTTTTAATACACGCTTAGGATCAAATTTATTATGCTAAAGTTGTAGCTCAAATAGTTGTTTTTTTTCTTTCCATGAGAGAAATGATATTACTGAATGTACAACTACTTCTACAACTCTGCACAGCAAATGAAAAAAAAAAAAAAAAAAAGCCATTCTGTAGTTTGTAGACTCTTACAGAAGTCCCTCCATTTCTCTCATGAATGCTTCATAAACCTGGTCTTTAGTCTTCATGCTGGGCTGAGGAACAGAACCCACTTGCGACGGGTTGGCCAACCCCATAGGAGCAGCCACCTGCTGTTTCTGCCACTGTCCTCCCATCCCGTCGTCTCCCCTCCGTCCTGCCGCAATCCCGCCCGCTTTGTCCAGGGGCCCCGTCGATGGCCCCCGCATCGGCCCGCTCGTGTCCCTACGCACCCGCAGCGCCGTCGGCACGAAGCGGGTGACCTCCGCCTTGGGGTTGATGATTTGAGGCTTGGCCGAGATGGTGGCCCCCCCCGCGCCCGCCGCCCCTCCGGCCGCCGCCGAGGTGATGTTGGCTCTTTTCTCGATGGTGGCCGTGTGGTGGTGGCTGCCGGCCGTGCCGGGCGGAGGCGGCATCTGCATGACGCCGGGCCGCATGGGCATGGCCGGTGGCGGCATGCTGCTCTGTGGGCCGTCCTGGCCGGAGCCGGGGGCCTTCTGCCTCGGCACGATGTTGGGAGGGGCGCTGAGCACGTTGGAGTTGAGAGGCGGAGGAAACATGGAGAGGGGGGGCGCCATGGGGCGAGGGGGGCCTCCGCCTCTCGGAGGAGGAGGGGGAATACCTGAGTGGAGAGACGCCCAAAATATGAAAATTTAATGAAAACTAACACATAAAAGTACAGAAAACGTGTGCAAGTCAAGGTGTCGTGTAAAAGTATTCACGCTCGGGTTGGGCAAGCTTTAAAAGTTTTATTGTGATATTTGCTAGTTGGTGTGGGCATTTGTCATAAAAAAAATTGGTTATAAGACTTTTGATTTATTGTTGTCACAATAAATTCCTATTAATGACGCTTAAGAATCGACTGGCAGCACTAAGACCCGCCTCCTGGCTCTGATTGGCTGTTTTTGGGAGGAAGTGAAGGAGCTTGAGCTTTTCACAAATTATCTGTTTCGAATGATACAAGATTACGTAAGATGGGAAAATGTGACAATTTTAACAAATAAAACAAATAAATTTTTTTATAAAACATGAATCCTGCAGCTTTAAGACTCGTTTACAGAATAACAGCTAATCTGTGAATCTCTGCAGCTCCTCCAGAGTTACCATGGCTCACTGTCAAAAACAACTAATAGAAGACAATTTTTATACACAACCATCGGAGTAAAAATTTTTTCTGTTAGTTGAAATATTGAAAAATGGGTTTCTTTTCCTTCCACTATCCAAGTTCTCGATCGACCACATAAAATCAAACTAAAACTCACTGGAGTTCTCTGCTGCAACATGGAAAGCTGTGAAACAGTTTAAGAGGTGTGAACACGTCCACATAACCCGTACCTGGTGGTCCTGGGGGTGGTAGTCTGGGAGGTGGTCCACGCGGCGGAGGGCCTGGAGGGAGAATGGGCGGGGGGCCCGGAGGAGGGCCGGGCGGTCGGCCGGGTGGGGGCCCAGGGGGCAGGAGACGAGGCATTGGGCCCCGGATCCCTCCAGGCATCCCAGGAGGCCTCAAGAACGGAGGGGCGCCTAGAAACGGTCGAACATTTCCTCTGGGTTATATACTGAAAACTGAACAACAAGCGGCTTCTTCTGGTGAACCAAACCAACCTGGAGGTGGCGCAGGGGGCGGGCCAGAGGGCGGACCGGGGGGTCTCATTGGAGGAGCCGGCGGAGGTCCGAGAGGCGGGGGCCCGGTCATTGGTGGGCCCTGCATGGGGGGATGTCCCTGCTGCGCCACTGCCCCAGGAGGAGGGGGCAGGCGCTGGTTGGGCATGACGTGTGACTGGGGGTCCCCCGGCGGGCCCCGGTCCTCAGTGTCGGAGCCGTCCGACTCGTCCGTGTATTCCTCCTCTACTTCCTCTTCCTCCTCTTCTTCAGGAATGGACTGACCTGAAGATAAAGAAAGAAACAAAATGCAGCACTTTTTTACGTTAGAAAATAAATAAGTACATGGAGTAAGCATCTATTCTGAATCGATTCAGAATTCCCAGGACTAGAAATTGAAATTCTCTGTAGAACAGATTTTTTTCTGCTCCTCCATCAGTAACGATGCAGTGATGGAGCATACCTGCCATCCTTAACATCATGGCCTGCAGGGGAGTGATAGCCTTCGTCTTCTTCACCACTCGTTTCTTCTTCCTCTTTCCATCCCGGGAATCGTCGGCTGCGAGATCTGCAAAGCGCACGCTGCGACCTGCAGGGGGCGGACGTCCACGCGGTAAGTTTATTAGTGAGAGAAGAAGAGCCTCCAAGGTGCCGGACGTTTCCGCCGCCACTCACCGGTGTGTCTCTCGCTCCTGTCCTCGTCGCGGTCACCGTCCGCGCCTTCGTCTCCGTCTTCCTCGCTATCCTCCTCCGAGTCGCTGTCATCGTCCGCGTCGTCCCGGTCTCTGTCGCTGTCACTGCCGCTGTCCCGGTCCCGCCCCAGGTCCCCGGCGGAGTCCCGTTCCAGCCCAGGGATGGACGGGTCTACGCCAACAGATGGGGGGGAAAAAAACAACAACAAAAAAAAAAAACAAATGGAGAGATGAAACGCAGCGAGAAAAAGCTAGGTTTGATTAGTGAGTCAAGAAAACGGTTTGAATGTCACCTGCGTCGGCGCCGTAGATTTGCCGAGACGGGATGCCGTACAGCGCCAAAACCTGCGGCGGCGGGGGCCCCGGCGGGGGCCCGGGTGGTTTCTTCCCAGGGGGCAAACGAGGGAGACTGGGGACTGACGCAAGTCCGGGTCCGGTCGTCGGTTTGCTGCGACATTCGGGGAAAAACAGAATGACTGCTGCTGCAAAGTTTGTGGCATCATGAAGACGCCTTCCTGCAAATAGAAACCTGAAACTTGAGATGCAAATAAAAACTTGAGAGGAGCATTTATATTCAGCGCCACCGAGTCGATGCTTTGGAGCATCACCTTTAAGCGCAATTACGATAATTGTTTTGGTTTTGTCTTTTTCACCAAAAGCTCCCACTCCTTTACAAGACTTCCTTTGTTTAACTAATCTTGACAGAAAGTTCTGCAAGGAGAAAAGCAAAGCGTCTGACACGTCAAATTTTATCTGTCACCTTAAACGCAACCTGGCTGGAGGATGGCTTAGCGTAACGCTGCCCCCTAGTGGTCCTATTTGGACAGGCTTCAAAATGGAAATAAGGACTATAAATATCAATAATTATGCATTAGTAAAATAAATCAATGTACATTTTCTATTTTGTCCATGTGGAATGCATGTTTTTTTTTCACTTTGCTTTTATTTTTAATCCCTGATCAATTCTAGAAATATTTTTCTTTTTTCTCTCATTTTGTTTAAATAGATGTTCATTTGAGAAATGGTCTCTGATTATATAGTTTGGCTAAATGATAGCTTTTCTTTTCAAAGTTCTAGATATTTTAAAGAGAAAGCATTACTGGATTTGTTTAGAGTACTGATGTCAGACACAATACCCAAACCTTTCACTCAAGTAAGAGTGAAAAAGTATTTGGTAAAACTGCAACTCAAGCACTGAGTAACTGAAAAACAAAACAATTTAATATTTGAAAATTACGCCATCAGAGGAACCAAAGTGCAATGTCATGTGGAAATTTGGGTATTTTTATAGACCCAAATGAAAACAATAAATTTTGCTGTTTGGGGAAGTAGAATTTTTCCAAATCAGTTTCTTTCAATTTAAAATTTATGAAACCAAAGCAAGGTGAATTTTTGGTTTAAACAAGCTTGTTCTTCATTCACTGAAGTTACTCAGAAGTTTTACTGAAATAAGAATAATGATAACTCATAGTAAAATGACTGAAGAAAAAGTAAAAATTCTCCTAAAAGTCCATGTTTTTCCAATATTTACTCAAGTAAACATGACCAGTTACAATGCAAGTCTGATTTTTGCTCACTAGCTTTCCTTATTTCCAGTTATGTTGTCTGTTTCAAAGTGAACTTATATCAACTAATTGGTATAACAAATGGACTGAAATGCACAGTGAATTTCCATAATCTCTGTTTTGCCCGTTGATGAAGCAAAACGATGCTCTCCAGAAAGCGTTAACAAACGGAGCCCACCCAAAAGCCGAGGTCTTCTTGAGGATGGACGGAGGCTGAGCTCTCGGTAACGGGATGTCCTGGATGTGGATGTTGGACGGGGCGTGAGGCATGTCGGGTAAAGGAATGCTGTCCACTTCCACTGACTCCGCGTTCTGGAAAACAATGCGTATCTAAAGTTAGGAAGCTCACAGGATACATGGGCTGAATGATTCTCGACTTTAAATTAGCTGGAATGGATTGAACAGAAAAAAACACCACGAAAAGCAGTTTTAGGAAAATGTAACCATAAAGTTGAGAACACTTCAGACAGAAATGAGAACAAGGGTTGGGTCACACCTTGACCGAGTCAAAGTAAAGAGCCAGCTGCCCTCGCTTGGTCTCGTACTCCAGCTCCAGTTTGCGCAGCTCCTTGTAGGTTTCAGGGTTCTCCCTCTCGTACAGATGGACGATGCGTTCAAACGTCTCCCGTAACTTCTTCCGCTTGTCCCTCAGCACCTTCTCGTTCAGCAAGGGCTGCTGAACGGGGTTGAACTCTTTGAAAAAAAAAAAAAAAAAAAAAAGGTAAAGAGGCATTAGAAAAAATAGATTCAACTATATCAAACAATATCGACTGCAACAGATCCCTCGTCTCACCCATCTCATCCAACTTTTCCATGTCTCTGATGATTTGTCTGGGATCTTTCATCTTCAGCACAGCTGCTCTCACCATCATCCTCTGCTTCTTGTTCTGTCAAACGAATCCACCATGTCAGCATCTCAATAAAGCAACTGCTAGATTCAAGCGAATGTTGTGCGTTTACCTTTTTTAACTCCCTTTTCCTGGCCTCCTTTCCTGGAAAGCAGGAGAAAAAAAAATACAGTTAATGCACCCACATCAACCCACTGGTACGGAAAAATGTTCTGGTGTTGCTGAACAGGTCAATGGTTTTGTTTACAGGCTCATACTTACTAGCCTGGTCGGTGGGATTCATAAACTTCCCACTCTTGGTGGAGGAGGTGGAACGTCGCCCCATTTTTGCGGTGCGTCTCCTTCACCCTAGTTGCAAAAAATGGTACAAAAAGTTCACAATGCAATTTTCTTTTTTAAATGTGAGCGCTTTTAATGTGTGTGTGTAACTATCAGTGACTTGGCAGCTGCTGTTTTTGCTTCATTTGCTGGATTTGTGAGCATTCGAGCTTCTAGGAAACAGAGAATTTTTGATAACACAAGTCAAATAAGCCTAAAGAACATCTTTTTATTATTTTGTTTTGTTAGGATTTAATTTACCCAAGGCCAATCAGACAAACAATCTGTTAATGTTTTCAACCACTTCTCTATCCAACCCTGAACAAAGTTGGATAACTACGTTTTAGGATTTAACCAGAACATTTGCTTTAAAAAGTCAAACAACCAGAGATGGAAGGCTATTTTAACATTTTCTGCTCTGACAAGCTCGACCTTTTGACTTGAGGTGAAGCGATTTAGAGGCCAGATGGGAATTATCCAACTGTTCCTCAACCGGTTGCGACCCGCAAGTCAAATGCCAAATAAAAAACTAGAACTTTTTTTTCCGTATAGCTAAATGTTTCCAAACAAAGAATTCCCACCATTTCTGGTCTATAAATGCATCAACTAACAGCATGTGTTTAATAAATGTAACAAAAGCTAGGCACATATGATATTGATATATAGACAACTCGTGTCAGTATAGCAAAGTGAGAAATGAAATCAATGAATGGCATTTTATAAATGTAGCATTCAACATTTTTGAATATTATAGCTGCAGTAGGAATTACACTTTAAAGGAAATTAGATCATTGTAGTTATTTCTGACGTAACTCGTTCTTGTTCTTGACTAGTGTATGTAAAACACTCTTCTAGCTATTTCCATAAATCAACTATTACAGTGAAATTCTAGACAGCGAAACAGATTTAACATCCATGCAAGATTGTTGAGCGTTTCAAGGACATGTGGATTTATTAGAAAACTAAAACATCTCTTCTTGTCGTGGCTAATAGCATTTGACATCGTGTAAATGCAATGAAGAATTACAAAACAACATTTTCACCAAGCAAAAGACTCATAGTTTAGTTTCACTCATTGATAAAAGTGAAAAATTTCGCTGTACGTCTTGTGGCAGTTAGCCACTGTCGGCTAACAGGTTAGCCAAGACTACTTCTTACGTTAACATAACATGACTCTATGGCTCAGTGCAGGTGAGACAAGACAACACATACACTTTGAAAACAATTATCTCCACGGACTTAAACTCTAAAGTAACTCAGAACGCGCAGGTGGTCGTATTAGCATGCACCTGAAGCTAAACCCGCGTTAGCATCAACAGCAGTAACACGGGAAGCTTCGCCTGTTTTACCTTTCTTTAGTAAAGAAATACAGGCCGCGGCGAGGTTTATACAGCCCTCCGGGAACACTCAGCACGGGACGAGTTGCTGTTTGTGGTCCTAAAGATAAAATCCCCACCCAGGACTTATTTTAAAACAACGAATGTGTTAGCCGTCCGCCATGTTTGCTGCTGCGTGCAGGAGCGGAAAGGCGACTCTGACGTCACCAAAACGAAGAAAAAGTAAAAACGGGACTGTTATTTTGGATTCTTTAGGATTATGTTTGTATTTAGTGTTCAAAAACATGTTATTATTCAAGAGATAATAAATTATTGCATACTCATTATACATCAAACATAGAATCTAGTCTCTAAATATATTTATATGTCTGTCTCGATAGTCATATTATCCTTTGCAAATTCTAGGTTCTGCCCTCTAGCAGCCAGAAGGGGTAACTACAATACCATCAAGTCAGTCTTGTATTAGGAGGTGCTTCTGTGTCGCCTAAAGATATTTAATAAAAATGAAATATCCTAAGCCGCTCGTTTCCGGTCAGGCTGTTGCTATGGTTCAAAGTTCACGTAATGAAACGCTACAGAAAAGCACGAACACGACAGCCAATATGTTTAATATGTGTTTATTCCACTATTTTCCTCGAGTATATGTAGTCGAATCAAAGTAACTAATAAATGTTTGGATAATGTTAATAACCAATGTTACATAGTATTGAATATGTAAGGATATTTATTGCTTTTTGCGGAAATAAAGGGATATCTATCAAGTTTACAGTGTTGGTGCAAACATGATATTTATACATGATAACCTCATTCTTCATTTTTTTCATTATATATTCTATTACTATTATTTATTCATTCATTTTGCCAATAAGTCAAAAATGCAACTTATTGATCACCTACTTCAGCAGGTGTTTTTTCTCTTGACACCTGCAGAGCTTTATGCGCTCCGTCAGGGAGGAGATAAAGGGCCTAATGCTGCCGAGTTATGGAAACAACTCCTGTAATCCTCCATCATGTGACTCATAGTAATAATCAGCCCATAATGAAGAGAGACGTCTGTGGAGACAAGAGAGACACTCTGGGAGAAGCAGACCTCTTCACGACCTCCTCTGATATTCCTCCGCACCTGTCTCCTCTCTGGTAAGTGTCTTTGGGCCTCGGTGTTGCTTTGGGGGGGAAGTTCTGTTTGCAGGCAATAAATCTGATATACATGTGCACCAGTGTGAAAAAAAAAAAAAAAGCGTTTATTGCCTGCGAGATATTTTAATTGCAGTGCAGAACTGTTTAAAACTTCAATCCCACAGCTGTTATAAATAGGTCGGGAGTTAGTTATTAAGTAATTATCGTCCCCTCTCTAATCACTATTAATTGCAGGGCTCTGATTTTTATTTATTTATTATTTTTTTTTTTTTATGACTTTCATTCATTCCGCAAATATTCAAATGCAAATCAGCCTGTGAATCATCCAGGCTGAGCTTCTCCATAAATACTCACGCTGACCGTCCACTTCTCCTTACAGGGCCCCCGCGGAGGTGATCCTGCTGCAGCAGGGACTGGGGGAGACTGGGAACACACACACACACACACACGCACACGCACACGCACACACACAGAGAAAAAAGAGATAGAAAAGTTCTGATTCCTCTGGAGGACAGGGAGCTCTGACTCGTATGATGTCTGTTGTGGGCGCCCAGCCTTTCATCAAGCCAATGCAGACTTCTCCTTCGGTTTCGCCCGGCATCCAGCGGAGACACACGCTGCCGGCCAGCGAGGTGCGGCCTCTCAACACGCAGGACGCCGTCAGCGTGTTTGAGATCGAGAGGGAGGGTGAGTGGGCCACAAACTCACTCTCTAGGAATTAAATTACTCTCTGTGTGATTATTTGTAATAAAACCTGAAAGAAAAGAAAAAAACAATGCATAAATGAATGACTTAATTAATTTCTTAAAGAATTGTGGGTATTTTATGAAACAATACCAAATCTTTGAAATATGTACAATTATAGAAGCCTTAAAATATATATATATATATATATTCTATAAATTATTTAATAAAATCATTCAAACAGTCTTTTTGGCTTGTAATAAACTCACATCTTACTGGTTAACTGTCAACCAATTACCTTCTCCAAACCAGAGTTATCCCCGCCCACCGACTTCAATTAATAGCATAAATAAGTTTGCAATTTCAATAAGCAATTGAAGAAAATATGTACTCGCATGTGCTTTTAGCAGTGAATAACATTGTTCTATGTATTATTTTTTACATACAATTAATTATGTATGCAGTTAAATTGTTTAAACATTGAAATATACGTGTTTTTAATGCATCTATTTTTTTTTTGTTTATCAAGTAAAAATCTAATAGAAATCAATTTAAAAATTGATGGTTATATTTCGACGCTCACGATGCTTAAAAATATTGTTAATTATTTATTTAACATTTTGTTCATACATGAATTTTTCTGGCACTTTTGGTCTTCCGTAGAATAGGAATTGCAATGGTTGTGTCCTCTATAGTTGCATAAAATCAATTTTGGCATCCTAACTTTATTTTGTAGAACTGTATAAAATTCCCACCTTTAAAACATTAAGCATGATGAACTGTCTGCTTTTGAAATCCATGCTAAATCGTGATGGTGACTTTTCCAGCTTTCATCTCGGTGTCCGGGGAATGCCCGCTGCACCTGGATGAGGTGCGTCATTTCCTCACGTTGTGTCCGGAGCTGTCGATGGGCTGGTTCGAAGAGGGCCGCCTGGTGGCGTTCATCATCGGATCTCTGTGGGACCAGGACAGGCTCACCTCAGTAAGACATTCTTAGGTCTCCAGCCCATTGTGGTTTACGATGACGTGGCTCATCACCTAGAGCGGTTAAATCACAGGGGGCGACCGGAGTGTCGTTTGTTAAGGGATTCATTCTGGAATGTCAACTTTCTCTAAAGCTAAAGCTGATCTTAATGGTCACGTTTAGTCTGCTTTAACTGAACTCTCGTCCATTTGTCTTCAAAGTTTGATTTGCTTGTTTGCTTTTTTTGGTCTGATGCGGACCGAAACAGCAAACTGCGGTCTGCCTAAACACCCAGGTCTAGTTTACAGTAAAGTCTAAGGCGCAGTTCGAATGGACATATGAATATCAATCAGGTGTGAAGACACTCTAAAAATGTTTCCCTTTTCCCCCCTTCCTCCTCCAGGATGCGCTGACCCTCCACAAGCCCTGCGGCTCCACCGTCCACATTCACATCTTGGCGGTCCACCGCACCTTTAGGCAGCAGGGCAAAGGCCCCATTCTGATGTGGCGCTACCTGCAGTACCTGCGCTGCCTGCCCAACGTGCGCCGAGCCGTGCTGATGTGCGAGGACTTCCTCATCCCCTTCTACCGCAAGTCGGGCTTCAAGGTCCTGGGCCGCTGCGCCATCACCGTGGCCAACCTCACCTTCACCGAGATGTGGTACCCGATCAGCGGCCACGCGTACATGCGCCGCAACAGCGAGGCCATCCGGTTCCCCCAGCATCCGCTGACTCTTCCTCTGACAAAGACTGATGAGCAAGTCGATTTATGACTCTGCTTTTGGTTGTTGTTGTGGGGTTTTTTTTTCTTACTGACATCAGGCACTCGGACAGAGCCGTTCTAAGGTTGCGTGAGGCCATGAGCGAAGTTTTATTTGGGGGCCGATTCCTTGTCTTGTAACAATATGTAAGAAAGTTGAGTTACATTAGATTACATCAGTAAGCACCAGTACTTTTCTTTTGCTCTGTACATTGCACTGAGGGAAGTCACTGAGGATTCTGCGTATTCCCCAGGACTCAGAATTTATTTAGAAATCAACCTCTTAGAACCAGGAAGGAAATAATTTTATCACCTAATTCTAAAGTTTAACACTGAACTTTAACCTAAGAGGGAAAAAGATGGACAGGGTGATCAGTTCTTGGATCTTTGTGATCAGTCGACTTTCCCTGTCTCTACGATCCCAACACCCGACCTGTTGTGCAGAGACTTGAACTTCATCCGAGCTGAGAGACGCTCGAGACTCAAAACTAGCAGCTTTTCAGTCGGAGCAAAGTCGCTCAAAGACTTGTAGAGTGTCCTTGAATGTCTGGATGGCACCAAATCTGGGTCGCAGTGGAACGGGATGGCGAACGCGAAGGGTTACGCAACTTCAATAAACTTAAAGGGTTTAATTAGAGGAAGCCCCAATAAAACTTTTCTAAAGTTGGCTGCCTCCCCTGGCCAAACAGGAAAACAATAGAGAATGCATTTAAGGAAGAAGAACATAAGCTTACCTGTGTTGTGCTATTTATCTATTTATTTATATTTTTGTTATTCATAGAATATCACTTAGGTTTTGGTATCCGATACCAGATAAACACTGGGCCAGTATCACAGATATCGATTCTGGCGCTGATACTGATACCGACTGTTTCAAAATCATTGATATTTTTGTATCAATCTGCCCACTTTTAGTAAAACCAAACACCTGCCTGTTATTCCTACTTGCAAAATCCAGCTCTGCTTTAGGCTGACACTGTTCGAACTCAATGTTTTGAATCTAAAATAAAGAAAAGCGAATCAGTATTTCTCTGTAAGTCTTCACGTGTCCAATTCACATGTGATATTCTGATTTATTCTCAAGCTTTTAACTGAATCCCATTCTCCAGAACTGTGTGGATTATCTCACTATGTACACAATAAACCAAGTGTTGACTCTGAACTGAAGCTGTGTCTATACCTGGTGTAACGTGTCGCGGCTCTAAGCGATTAGCACCTTGCAGGGCTTCCCACACTACGAGCTGACGTCAGTCATCAGGCCTTAGCCTCGCAACATCCGCTCCTCCAGCTCCTGCTGCTCCACTATGGAGGCTTTAGCCGTCGTAAACGTCCGGGGATTTAGTTCTCCTCATCCGTTAGCCGGCGGTGACCTGACATAAACCTGCATGCACGCTGCAGGTTTTGATCGCCCCGACTTTTGTTTCCGCTGCAACGACACAGACATTCCGCTTTCTTTTGGTCAAAATAAAATCTCACAAGTGCCCTCAACCAATAAAGTCAAAAGCTGCTAGTGATTTCTGTTCAGCGTTGCCCTCAGCTGTCTCTGTGTGGAGCTTCACGCTTTAATCCGTGACACTGTCCCACACTCGGGTCATAATGTTCTGACACGGACGGGTGAGCAGCTCCGTTTCCACTGAAGGACAAACAGGGTTTGTTTTTGGTTGTTTCTTGGTCGACTGACCTTTCCTGGGAAGGTTTGCCGGGCCGTATTTTTCTTTAACTCGCGGATGACGGCCTGGCCGTGGTTCACTGGAGGTCGCGAGGCTACAGGCTACAGGTCACAGTAAACAGGCATAAGGGCGGCCAGTGGCATTAAACTGCCTTCCACAAAGTCCTGCAAAAACTACAGCCATCAGTTTCATCGCCGTTCATGATTTAACACGGAGTGTGGTTACTTTCCTCCTCGGTTTGAAGAGTGTTTGTGTTTTTTTTTAACCGTCAATAAATGGAATCATTTTAAAGCTGCGTTTTGCATTTGCGACGGTTGTTTCTGTCAGGTAAAATCAGTTTGATTGTCCTGGAACATTATGGCACGTGCTAAAAAGCAGAAACGGGGGAAAAATAATGGAGTGGACTTGTAGCTTTCTTTTTTTGTTATTGATTTTTGACTCCATGCCCCTTTTTTCTCCGGTTTTAACAAAGTTTTAGTTCAAAGACGCCAAGTCGCATTAGATCTCATACTCTTTACGGATTGAAAACAATACACTGATGTGCATTTTAACAAGGGGGATCTAGAGAAGGTTGTTTTTACTGAATTATGCCACTGTCAATAGCAGATATGGTGTTGGCGTAATTATCTTTACTGGAGTCATCAGCCTCGTCCTTTGTGCTGTAATTGAGGGCCACCGAAACGCAGACGCTCCCCTTTTGTGTCATCAGCGCTGCGTTTCAATCAAGACAACAACAATCAAGCAAAACACAAAAAAGCAGCAGTCGTTTATTATGTGCGTCAGTCAAGCTGGAGTTCAGTCAAAGGAAATAATTTGTGCATCTGCGATGCCGTCGCTCCCCGGGCCTTTCAGCAGGCTTTTTGCCGTGACCGCTGTGCATCTGTCAGTACAATCAGAACGAGAAACCTTCACCGTCGCCACTTTGTTTTCATAAATGGCAACGGACAAAAAGAGGAAAATATGACAAAATGCCGCCCAGGCTGTGTTGGCTTCACTGGAGATGACCCAACTGTCATCCTTTAGCCCTCCACCCCCACCCCCCCACCTCTGTACACAGTGTGGGGTCACTTCAGCCTCCAGACAGGCTCATAGGTAATAATCCCACAAAGTCCTTGCAGTCATCAGGTAATCTGGCAGACGGACAGCCCAGCCACTATCACTCTGAACCCTCTCTGAGGGCTCAGACGGGGGGTCTTTCACACACTTCCTCCAGTAATAACAAATACGATCGGGATAAAGCGAAGCGTTTCAGACCTCACTAAGGTTAAGTACTTTTTGCAGCGCTCATTCGCCGACGCGTGCAGACACGCTGAGGTGAAGCTCAAGGGTCAGCGGGTCGCATTCCGCTGCATTGCCAAAGCGTCGCTTCATTAGTTTGTCCTCGTTACCCTCAACATGCGTGAGACACATTTAATCTGTACCCTTAATCCTGTGACTCCCAAGCCCTGTTGAGTCGCCTCAGTTTACAAGCCGCGTACATCGAGTGCAGGAATTTCACCCGGAGGTCAGCAGCTCCGGAGGAAGAGGATGAGTCACTGTCGTTCGGAGCGAGTCGTTCCTGGAAGGAAGGGAGGGAAGAAGGAAGGAACGGCCCTCATATTGATATCGAAAACAAGACGGTGATGGGACGCCCGCAGCTTCCTGGAGCTTAGGCTGTTTATAATGGCAACCAGGTGAACAATGTTGGAAGAGGTGCAGAATGTGGCATTAAGCGCTGAAACTTTAATGGACATTTGAGGCTCAGCCTCAAATATCTCCCAGTAAGGAAACCCAAAAATGACTGTTCAAATAACTTTGATTTGATCATTAAATTAAAAAGTATAACCGATGTAATAACAAATACCAGTTTAAAGGGAGACCATGATGTGAAAGGGAGTTTTTTTGAGCTTTGCATTATAAAGTTATTCTCTAATCAAAAACTAAAAGGCGTGTCGCCTTGATTCTTTCATGCACGTTTGAGAAATCCTTTAATCTCCCGCGGCAACCGTTCAGCTGGGCACAACGCCTGGTTGGGCCTAGCTCCGCCTTCCAGGACAAAGCTCCTCCTCAGAACTGCCGCTTCCAAGCCAAACTGAGCAGTCCTCTCTCAGCTCCTTCAGACTAGCCAGCAGCAGTTGGCAAACAGCTGGGGGAACTGTGCATTTATGAGCTACTTACTACTCAGTGCGACGCTGGTAAAAGGTTGCTAAACGGCTAATAGGGGGAGCAATGCTGTGTGTTTCAGAAAGAGCAGGAATTTTCTTAAAGAGATAGATGCCCAAATTCAAGACGTTAAATCACTAAGTCAAATTTCTTTTAAATCAGATTTGATATTTATAGCATTTTTATATCAACTTAAGGTAATGGTTACATGAATGAGGGACAAAAATGGAATCCAAGTCAGTTGAGTTTAATCGTAACATGCAAGTCGAGGCTTATTTCACAAGGTTTGACAAAAAACAGCAAAAAAAAAAAAAAAAGCTCACAACGTGACAAATGGCATGATTAAAAATACCTTTATTTTCACAGAAAACCGGAACTATTACAGAGAAACAATCCACGAGTATATTCCCACCAAAATACATGTTTATTTTTTTCCCTCCGATGAAGCATTTTCTCTTTCCCTGCTCCTGTCAGTTTGCCTACAGCATCGCGAGCTGCAGCTAATTGTCATCTCTGTGAATTTTGCTGCTAAAAGCGGTACGTGGAGTAGGATGGAGCATTTGTAGCATCTGAGGTCACGGGAAGCAGCAGGAGCCCAGTGGATGCGTCTTTCTTGCAGCGATCCATAGCCTCCTTGTACGTGATCTTCTCCTTGGTGATGGGGTCGACCAGCTCTTTGGAGTGCAAAGCCTCGTCTTTCAGCTCATTGGCCATCGTGGTGTCAATCAGATTTTCTGCAAGTGCCTTTTCGATGGTTAGGCGTCCCGCCTTATTGGGGTCCACCAATCCACCGGTGAGGTACTGGACCTCCATGTATCTCTTGGCGTTCTCTTTGGGCATGTAGCCTTTCTGTGCTGCCTGACCCACTGCCAGACGCTCTTTGGTCACAGTGTCCTCGACTCCAGTGAAGGCCTTCTGGGCGTTCAGTAGCTTATACTTGTGGCCTGAGTCGATTAGGTTGTACTCGACTGCCTTGTGGACAGAGAATTTGTCCTTTTTGCCCAGATCGACAATCCCGCCGGAGGCTGCCTGTGCCTCCAACAGCCTGAAGGCGGTATCTGGATCAATGAGTTTTCGGGTGAGCGCGCTTCTCACAGACATGCGGCTTTCAGTCGTGGTGTCAAATATGCCAGAGATTGGGAAATAATCATCCCCCATGGCAGCAGTGAGGTTGTTTAAGCTGCTGCTGCTGCTGCTGTGCAGATTGTTCAGGCTGCTGTAAGAAGACCTCAAGGGCGAGGACTTGGAGTTCAGTTGGGAAGATGGGATAGGCTTGCTTGGGGATTTTGGTGTGACTGGAGGAATGTAAGGTGTTGGCTTCTCTCCTGTAACAAGGAGGGCAAACTCAGAGATAGACATCTTACCCCCCTTGTAGCGGCTCACGTCATACTCAGTCAGACGGCCGTCCTTCAGCGCATCCTTGACGGAGTATTGCCTCCCACTTTTTCGATCTTGCAGAACCGTTATATCTCCATCTGGGGTGGTTGACGTGATCTCCTCCCAATCGCACTCCAGTTGAGACAGTTGGAGGTAGTGGTTTCTATCAATTACTCCTTGTACGTATGCATCATAGGGAGACAGGTCTTTGCCGGTGTCTGGATCCAAGATGGTGATCCTTGTTGAGAGGTTTGTCTCTCTGGTGAGAGTTTCTGAATGGTCCTCTGATGTTATGCCGTTCTGAAGCTCAGCGATGAGGGTCTCCCTCTGGTGTATTTTATCTTTCTCATTCAGGATCTCTTTCTCCAGACGGTGGACCTCGGAGGAAGTTTTAAGACTTCTCTGGCGTGCCATCTGGTTCCTCTCGCTCATCAACCTGGACTGTTGTTGGAAGGTAATGCTGGTGGTTTGTCTTTCTGACTCCAGTGCCTTGAGCTGTCTGAGGAGATCTTCCTTCTCTCTTTGCAGAGCGTCCCTGCCACTAATGACAGCTGTCTCCTCCTGAGAAGTCACAGACCTTGATGTCTTGATCTGGTTTATTTGACTGTTTATGCTCTGGAGGCTGTCTTCTTGATTTCGTCTTAGATTCCTCTCATGGGCTACAATCTCTCTGAGGTGGTCCCTCTCAGCTTCAACTGCTGGGTCTTTCTCTACTCGAACGACTTCTCTGTAAACAACCTTCTCAACGGACTTCTCCTTCTGCAGAACTTCCAACTTCAGTCTGAGGTTCCGAATTTCTCTCTCAAGACGGTTGATGTTGTTGTTCTCCTTCTCCATGTCAAAACGAATATCGTCGGTGAGTTTTTCCAACTTGGGGTCCCTCTCCACCTTCAGCACTTCCTCAATGATGATCTTCTCTTCAATGGGTGGTGGCAAATTCTCCAGTTCAAGAATGCGAGTCTTGATCTGCCTGAGTTCAGACTCGGTTTGGATCTTCTTCTGGCGGTTGTCCATCTTGGCCAAGTCTCTCTCTTTTTCTTCAATCAGCGCTCTCAGCTGTCTGACCTCCAGTTCGAGTTTTCTGCGTGCCTTGATTTCATCGTCCAAGCTCCGGTTCAACTTGTCATGCTCCACAGCCTGCTTGGGATCTTTCTGAAGGCGAATAACCTCCTTGGTGACAATCTTTTCCTCTGGCTTCTGTCTTTCAAGGGTAATGTACTGGTTCTGTAGTTCAAAGAGACATTCTTCCACACTTCGGCGACTGTGGATCTCTTCTCGTACATCTCGTCGGAGTCTATCGGCCTCCTTCTCCAGAAGAGGGTCATTCTCATACTTGATGACATCTTTTGTCAGAAGCTTCGTCTCCACTTTGGATTTTTCAGATTTCAGTTCATCTCTTTCCTTACGTAGGCGTGTTAGCAGTTCCAAGGTGGTGTCATAGTTGACTTGCAGTCTGGAGACTTGTTTATTCAGTTTTTTCAACTCCTTCATGACCTCTGGGCTCTTCTCTTCCTTGATCACCTCCTGGGTCACCTCCTTGTACTCCACTTTGGGTTTCTGGGTGCGTAGGGTAGTCAGGGTTTCTGTCACCGAATCGATCTTGTTCTCAAGGTCTGAACGGTTCTGGCTCAAATCCTTCAGCGCCTTCTTCAGACGCGCCAGCTCGACCTCAGTGTCAGGATCCACTCTGTAGATCTCATTGACAATCTCTTTGACTTCCACTTTGGGCTTGAGCGACTCCAGTTCGCCAAAGCGAAGCTGGAGGGTGGTGAGGTCCTTTTTCAGGATGATATTCTCGTCCTTCTCTTCTTCCAAAGCCATTCTAATTTTATGTGACTCGTCGATCAGTTCGGGAGCTTGCTGCACTTGTTTCACGACTTTGGTGACAATCTTGGGTTCGATGGACGGAATGACCCTCTCCAGCGTGTTAATCTGGGACCTGGTGCTGAAAATGACGTCATCGAGAGACTTGCAGCGCAGTTCCTCCTCTGCAATGTCACCCTGGAACGCCAGAACAGCTTTCAGCATCTCTGGGTCTTTCTCTAATCTCACCACTTCCTTTTTCACAACCTTCTCCCGGATTTTTGGTTTCTGCTGGGAGAGAAGCGTGAGCTCAGATTTCACATGGACGGTTTCAGTGTCTCTCGTCTGAAGCTCAGTCCGGATCCTCTCCATCTCGTCTCGGATCTCAGCTGCCTCTTTGTCAAGTTTGGGGTCTCTCTCATATTCGGTGAGCACCTTAGTCACAAGTTTCGGCTCCACTTTGGTCAGCTGCAGTTCCACTGTGACTATCTTCTCATTGAGCAGTTCTATCTCGGACTGGATTCGTGATCTGCTGAATTCTTCGTCCTGAATGCGGTTCTTCAGCGACTTGAGATCCGCCTCCAGTTTTGGGTCACGGTAATACTGCACCACCTCCTTCTCCTCCAGCCTCTCCACGCCTCTCCTGTGCTTCAGAGACAAAAACCTCTTCCGGTAGGCTTCAAGCTTATTCTCGGCATGCGAACGCCTGCTGACTTCTTCCTCCAGTTCCTTCTTCAGACTGTCAGCTGCCTCCACGTTCTTCTGCTGGCTCTGAAGCTGCAGCTGCTGACTGACTGCCACCTGACTCACTTTTTCCTCGTTCTGCAGAGGAGCGAATGGAGAACAGGGGACAAGAGCGGTTCACTGAAAAACACATAGAAAAACGCTGAGGGCGATTGCTAAACTTGCTCCGATCTCCTACCATTGCGGTGAGGTTCTTTGCCGTCCTCAACTGCCTGAGCCGCTGCTTGTTTTCAGCTGAGATCTCAGCGAAGCGGTTCAGCAGGTCTTTCTCCTGCACCGGAAAGCAAAAAGAGAAGCATCAGTCTCACAGCGGAAGATGACGCAGGCATGTCCTGGCCATCTCGGTCTTCGCTGAACCCCCCCCCACCGTTCTTTGCACGTCTTGAGCCAGAGTTGATGCCAGACGTTTCTTCGGAGCCGCTGCCCTGTAAGTGTTTTCGTCGCCGCTCTCGTGTGCCTCGCCGTCGACCTCGTCGCCGTCATTCAGAGATCCGCAGTAGGTTTTTGACTTTATTTCATATTCCTAAAAAGGGAAGTACAAGGGAGGATTTAGTAGATGGAAGTACATGTCTAGCCGTCGCTATGGAGTCGTGTGCTCCATGTGCTAACTGAGCACACGGAGTCATGTTCACCGCACTAACGTTTAAAATGCCCTGCAGATCTTTGGACAGATCCTTGAGTCGGTGTAAATCCCCGGACTTCTTCTCAATGTCCTCCACAACTTCCTGAAAGCAGAAACATGATCAAACATTGAAAGTTTGGCAATTTAAGGAGTGGTAAATTAAGAGATTTTACGTACAAATAAATAAATAAATAATAATAATAAAATGCTTTTTTTTTTTTTTTTATTTGAAAAAGAACTAAAATCACTCTTCACCTTTTGGGCTTCCTCCTTCTTCAGTATCTCTCCCACACCATCGGTCGGCTTCACCGCGTTGTCGGGCAAATTGAGCAAGAAAAAGTCCAGCGACTGAGCAACGTTGTTGAACTCTTGATTTTTGTTGGATGCTTTTTTAAGAAGAGCCACCCTAAGAGAAGAAAGGCAAGGAATAATGGATTATGTCAGAAAACCGCTGCGACGTCGGGAAGCTCCCCGTCCGGTTGCCGCCCGCCTCACCTCCCCTCCAGCTGACTGCTGACGTTTGCGTAGCGGTTCTTCAGGAGCCGCACCTGGCTCTCCTGGCGGCGGATGTCGGGGCAGAACTCGCTGAACCTTTGCTGCAGGGGGCTGCACGCCTGCTTGGTCAGGTCCAGGTCTTTGCCCAGCTTCTTCAGCTCGTCTTTTTTCGAGACGGCGTCCTTGAGTGTGCTCTGCTCGAAAGAAACGCAAATGAGAAAGGAAAAAAAAAAAAAAAAAAAAAAAAAAAGAGAGAGAGAGAGAGAATAAAACCGGTGCGGTTCTGGCTCGTGAAATACGACACCTCCAGCTTCTTGCTGCGGTTCTGAAGGACGTCCGGCTGATCGGGGACGACTCCGTCTTTCGCCAGCTGCTGCTCAAACCAGGAAACGGTGACCTCGGTCTTCTCCAGCTGCTTCTCCAGGAACATGGAGGCGGTTGCTCTGGGCAACAAAGACAAAGCGGGACATTTAGCAGCTGAGACGTTTCGCAAAGTCTGTGCCCTTTAGCATCTTTGGTTTAAAAAAAAACAAAACAAAACAAAAAACAGCCGTACTTTTTGTTGTAGAGATCAATCAGCGTGTTGATGTTGTGGATCTTGTTGTCGGCGGCGCTCAGTTTGGGCGGCAGCATGGCGGCCGTCGGTCCCAGAGGTTTCTTTGCCAGAATCGGATCCACCTCCCTTTGGACGGCAGACTTGTCGGACTCCAGCTTTCTGACTGCCAGGGCAGATTTCTGTGGGAAATTGACAACATTTTCCACATGAAGCATTGATGGCCACCACGTTCAAAGAAACGGTGTGAACTGAAGCGTTAGATGCTTCGCATCGTCTAAGTAGATTTCACAGGGGACAAAGGTAATCTCAGTGAAATGCAAAAAATGTGATTTCATTTATTTAGAGGAAAAACTTTCCAGACCAAAAAAAAAGTTCATATGCGTTTTGCGATAACTGAAAAATTCTCTTTTTATGCATTTCGTAAAATTAGCTTGATGATCTAAAACATTAACTTGTGACAAAAAAAAAAAAAAAAAAAAAAAAAAAGAAAAACGAACAAGCATCTGTTAGGGGGGAAATAACTGTTTTCACAGCCCCACATGTCATCACCTCATTCTCCTGCTGCCTTTTTTCCAAGTCCTGCATGGGGGCGCGGTTATCCAGCGGGGTCCTCAGCCTGTTCAGGATTTCTTTTTCGTTCCTCGCCAGAGCTTTGTCGATCTTATCAATGTCGCCGTTGAGCTCCGCGACTCTCGGATCCTCAGGCGCACTGTTGACAACGGCTGACAAAGGGAGAGGGGGGGGGGAAAAGCAAAAATGAAAGAAATGCTGACTCCGTCAACTCCGGCTGTGCGGATCCGTCGTCGCCCGGTTTGTGAAAGACGTTTTCCTCTCACCGGCCTGCTGGGGACGGATCGCCTCCTCCGCGGGGGCCCTCAGGGAGTCCATCAGCGCCGCCCTGCGTCTCTTCAGGTCTGCCAGCTTACCTTCGAGGCTGAACAGACACATCACAACTCAAGGCTCAGACTGGAGGAAGGAAACGGAGGGGGGAGTGAAGTAAACTGAAGAGGACGGTGGATTCTGCACCTTTTCAAAGTCTCCAGAGCCTCTGGATCAGGGGGTGGGATTTCAAAGCAGGCCCCAGGGTGGGTGCTGACCCTGCCCTGCATGTCCTGGAGCTCCCAGTACTTATTGTCCGAGTTGGACCTCAGGACCATGGACTGGCCGCGCTCCACCTCCCCCTGCGCTCAAACAACCACGGCAAAAAAAGAAGCGCGTGATTAGAGAGGGCCTCAACTTTTATCACGGTATTTAGCGGCACGATAAAAACTGTTTATTGCTTCTTCTGTTTTTTTAGGTGGCTGCACGGCTGCCGCCGCATGTCGGGGCTGTTACACAAAATCTTTTGGAAAACATTCACATCTGCAGTAAAAGCATGCTTCTTCGTCACCAAAATGCACTCTGCCTTTAATTGTATTTTTAAGTCGATTCGTATCTACTGGTACTTCAATGAAGAAACGGTGGCAGAAAAACAGTCGAAACTCATGGATCCCAACAGTACGGACAGTTTGTCAACACCGTCGATTGGAATTCATTGTGACAACAATAAATCGAAATTCTTATCGTGCCGCTGGGAAACTCATCGCGATAAACGATACGATAAATGACATGCGATCTCGGCTCTCGTTTCGTTGCGCGCCGCCTTACTGTTTCGTCCGCCCAGTCGCACAGCGACGTCAGGACGATGGGCCTGGTGGGCTCTGTCCGGCGCAGCTTCAGAGGGGCGACGCTGCCGCTGAGCTCCCTGAGGGCCTCCACCCGCTGCTCGTTCCTTTTCACCGACGGTTCTTCTCCCTTCGGTGACATGCATGCAGGAATTCAGAGAAGGAAGCCAGGCCTCCCGGATTCCACCAAAAGCCTTCAAACCTCACTAAATCTGCAAAGCGGCGAAAGTGAAACCTGTCCGCCTGGACTCCTGCTTCGACGGTGAACCTTGCAAATGGCGGAGGCTAAATAAACACGACAACTCGGCCGGGGAGACGCCAAAATAGTGGGTCTTAAACTTGCTGAACTGGACCAGGTCACGTCTCTCAGATTGCTTCTGTTTTGGTTTCACTCCTCGGTCTCAGTTGGCGACAGGACAAGTAAAGTCAGTATCTCCTACCGTAAAGCTCACAAGGCAAAAGCGAATAATTGTGAAACGGAAGGAAAAAAACAAACAAAAAAGGGTGTTCATCTGTTTTCAGCCCTCTCTGGTTTTGTCACGGCTGTATACTTTGACTGGGCCATTGTAGAACATGACTGTTTTGCTCCCTTCTGCACGTGTTTGCAAACTCGGTCGGTTTTTAAGAACTGGATTTCATTTAGCGGGATCGGGGTGGGAGGATAAAACATAAACCGACCACGCAATTTAGATTTTTATTTCTAAAACGACCAAAAATAAATAAAGTAAAATGTAAACAGGAATCATCTTCCTTCCGCTTCACAGCTGTGTCAAAGCTTGGGTTGGTCTGTCTCATAAAATCCCATCGAGGCATAGTGAAGTCTGAGGTTGTAATGTGAGAAAACTGGGGCTGAAACGATTAATCAGATTCATCACGATTAATCGTTGAAATAATCGTCGACTAATGTAGAAATTGAGTCGTCGCTAAAAGCTCAAAGCTGAAAAAATAGGATATTTGATGAAAGAACAACAGGGTAGTTCCAAAGTCCAAACTGTACAGAGAACATTTTCATTTTGCATTTAAGATGAAGAGCCTCCTTCGTCTGTAAATATCTTCTACTCCTTACGTGGCAGTTTTAGCTTCACTCGCTTTTTGCATTTTAAACAATAAAATGTTGCTTTCGTTTTATTTCAAAATGAATTCAGTGTCATCTTTTAATGTTCTTCTAACAGCGTCCGCAAATAAACTGGAGTGACGAAATGAAACATTTTCCAAATCTTTTCCGATTAATTGCCAGAATAATCGGTCGCCAGTATAAACGTTAGTCGCAGCTTTTGGGTGTGAAAACTGGCGCCTGCAGCTCAAAATGGACGTTCTGAGGAAAGCCTGCTGTACCTCCAGCGCCAGCAGGATCTCCGGGTTGCTCTTGTTGGTCCGGTTCTTTGGGTCCAAGGTGGAGCTGAGCTTCCGCAGCGACTCGGCCAGCGTCTCCGCGTCCAGCTGGAACTACAGCAAACACATCGGCTGGGACCGGCCGCCAGTGCGGGGGGGTCGGGAGGGTTTTTGTGCATCACTGATGACGAGCGCAGGCGCTCAGTTTACCTTCTTGTAGTTGTCGACGTTCTCCAGGTGCATTTCCTGCGCAATGCACAGGTTGAGGAAGGACTGCCACTCCAGCTGCACTCTCTCCATCGTGGTCTGGGGGAAAAAACGGAGAGAGAGAGAGAACAAAAGACGTTCAAACCCAAATTTAAAATTCATTTTCACTGTGCTGCAGCTCGTGTGAAATCAAGCGGAGAAAGCAGGAGAGCTCCGATTGGAGTTTTGAGGACCACTGCCGATTACCGATCTTTAAAAGACATTTGTCTTCAAAATGTGCTAAGTTGGCATCGGTAGGGTGACTATATTTCAGTTGCGCACATGCAGAAGTGACCTGCCGGTCCACGGCAGAGCAAAAGGGAATCGCCGATCTCCCAAAACGTAGGAAATCTGGGCCGATTTTTTTCGGTGCCTCTTGTTGGTGCGCAGCTCTCACCGTTATCGTCTGGCTGCCCGGGTGGTTCATCTCAAGGAGTTTGGTTCCTTCCACCTGGAGCTTGTTGACCTCCTCCTCATGCGCCATCAGTCCCATCAGTTTGAATTTCTGCACATAAACACATGCACAAAACACGCAACCCGTTAACTGATGCGTTTCTAAAACTGACATCTCTCTGCAGCAGGAAGGAGCAGGAAGGAGCGACCTGCTTTGCTCAAAGTGGTGCCAGTTGAGGGATCTCACCTCGTACTCCGTGCGCACTCCTGCCGGGTCGACCATGCGATCGCTCCAGTCTCTGTTCATGATCCTCTCCTGCTGACCGGTGAGGTAGACCAGCTCCTTGGAGCAGCTCTGCATGTACTCGTAGAGGGAGGCCAGGTGTTTGCGCCGGAGCGCGGAGCTCTCCTGCAAAACGCAGAGCGGAAACGCGGGGTCGTTCCCAGAGCGGCTCCGGCGAAAGCTGCAGGCGAGCGAGGACCCGCGGAGATCAAGCGACTCACCAAAAGCTGGGCGTGTTTCTCTTTGAGGGCGCTGTGGTCCTCCTGGAAACGCACGAGAGAAGACGGGTAAGCGATCCGGCTGAGGAGCAGCCAAAACAGACGGTGACGCAGGCGGACGCGGTTACCGGGGAAGCGGCGGCGCTGGGCTGCAGCTGGCTGCCGTAGGCTTCGATCTCTTGGTGCAGGATGTTGTGCTCCGCGATCTGCTTCTCCACGTCGTACACGTTGGGGCCGTAGTCCTCTCCCAGCACGTGGTCCTGCCAGGAACAGAGCGCCGATCAGCACAGACACAAACAAACCCACAATAGAGTCTGCAGGAAAGAAACAAAAAGACTACAGCGCTGCGATATCACGACAGCTCTATTTTAAGCGTTTTTTGTTTTTTTACCTAAACTTAATGATGCGTTATTGGATAGAAAATTTTCATATGGAAATTTGTATTTTTTTTTTTTTTTTGCGAATTTGCATAGCCACAGTGCATCGACTTACAAACCAAGCCTGGGAAACATCTCTGTTTATCTGTGCCAGATTAATAAAAGTTAAAAAAAAAATGCTTTTTACTTCTACCCCCCCCCAAGTTTCTTTTACATCCTGGTCTTCCAGCATTTACCTTTTATTGACAGAAGTAAGAATCTTAGAACAAGCAGTGTCAGCATTTTTCTTCACAAACTGTAACATTTGCAAGATTAATGAGTGGAAAAAAAAAAAAACCTACTTAAATGAGATTTAATGTGAATCACTGCACAAATATTTAGCAGGTTTTGAAATAGCCAAAAGCTGATTGGACAAAACTTCTCCTCCATTGCTTGGTTTTGTCTTAGAAAAAAAAAAAAAATTGTTTTGTCAACAGAGGTAATAATTTCAGCAATTTAAACAATAATATATATATATATATTTATTTATTTATTTATTTATTTATTTATTTTTTTTTTATTCAAAAAAAATAAAGGGAACACTCAAATAACACATCCTGGATCTGAATGAATGAAATATTCTCATTGAATACGTTGTCCTGTACAAAGTTGAATGTCTGACAACAAAATCATTGTTGATTGTCAATCAGTGTTGCTTCCTAGTGGACAGTTTGATTTCACAGAAGTTTGATGTACTTGGAGTTATATTGTGTTGTTTGACTGTTCCCTTTATTTTTTTTTCCATGCTCTTATTTTGAAGAGGGTGAAGTCTGCTCAGTTCCATTTCCTCTCCTGACTCTCCCTCCAATAACTTTACTTATAACCAAGAAAAACCTAAAAACTGCCGGAAGGTCAACAAAGCGAGAAGCAGACGACACAGAATAATGGCCTCATAGAACATGTGAATTATGACGTCGAAAGTGAAACCGGAGCTCAAAAGATGTTGGTGTGAGTTGAGTGTAGCGCTTTAGCATTAGCTTCCGCTGCGCCTCTTTAGCGAGTTAGCGCTGCTGGCTACTGGTGGTCCGGAAGTCGCCTCTGCTCGGTGAGACTGACCAGCTTTTCTTGGAGAACTGGGCCCCAGTCGACCTTCTGCTTCAGGCCCCGGTCTTGCCCCAGGTTGTACAGGTGCCTGTAGGTGGCGCAGCTCTCAGCCCAACGGTCATGCAGGTTTTTCACACTAAACAAGAAACAAATAAAAACAATATGTTGCTATGATGATGACGACGATGATGATTTCTGCAGAGGACTTGGGTTGGAAGCAGAGAAAGGGAATGTGATGGACAGCAGTGCTCGCTCGGATCGTCCCTCTCGGCGCCGTGAGGCGAGTTTGTGCCTGTCTGCGCTTTGACTAGCCAGGGACCTACTCTTTCTCCATCTCGGTGCCCTGCGGGTGCTTCAGCTTCTGGGCTTTGCCCACGTCCAGGAACAGGTCCTTGAGGAGCACCTCGGCCTGCCCCAGGTTCTCGGAGCTCTCCTTCTGGTGGACGAGCTTCTTGCCCTTCCTCTTCCCCTCCTGGTCCTGAACAGAGGCGAGAGCAGCAGACGGTCGGGAAACGGAGAAGGGATTTTGCGCTCCAGTCAGGTTTGGGAGACTCACCACTTGCAGCAGCTCCTCGGCTCGCAGGACGTTCTTCTCCACCTGGTCTGCATTTCTCTGCATGCGTTGGACCACTTCTTTGAGTTCGGCTGCCTCCTTCCTGGAAGCAGACACACGGCGTCATTATAATCCACCTGACTGCAGATGTTTGCTTTTCTTTGTCTTCATCAAAAACAAAAATATGAATCCTTATTGTGCGTTCAATGGAAAGGCATTATAAGCACAAACTGCATCTGTGTCTATGGTGATATTTTATAACCCCTAGGAGGGCACTGCTGTGATTTACAAGGAAAAAAAAAAACTATTGAAAAATGTGACAGTTGTATTCAGCAGGGTTTAAACAAAATTTTTATTAAGCCCACATTTCTGTTTTTAAAAATATATTTTTCTAGGTCTGACAATATTCTTATATTAAATGTGTTTTTAGGGTTCGTATTCATTATAAAATCATTCTAAATCTTTGGGACGCCCCCCCAAGGCTTGCAGCCCTGGGCAAGTGCTAAACCCAGAGTAAGAAACAGATGTTGTTAAAACGTCAATCTTTGTCCAATCAATCTATAAAACTGACCAGCGTATCTGAGGTGTGTTGATAAAATCTAATGTTTGTTTCTGTTTTTTTCGACTGGCGCCGGTTTGTTGTTTTTACGACTTTTGATTTTTGTGATTTACGGCATGGAGCACTTTGGACTGCTTTGTTGCTGAAATGCGCTATAAAACTAAACTTGATTGGTCGATGATGTGTTTTGGTGATAACTGCTTTTTTTTATTGAATGGATTTGTTTTTTGTTTTTGTTTTTTTGTCAAGAAGAAAGGTCAAAATGTCTCCCCCAGTTTGCACTTGTTCAAAGATGATGGAGGGAAAAACCCACAAAAGGCTCGCAGCTGGAATCGCAATGAAAGGTGGTTCTACAAAAATACTGCACTTGAAATACGTGTACACCACACTTTTCAGATTTTTTTTTTTTTTTTTTTCAAATGCTAGAATAATCATATCCTCATCTTCTTTAAATAGAAGATATTCATATTTTTTTGTTGTTGCAAAAATAACTTCTGGCAAAACGTGTAAGAAAAACCCAAAACAAATAATGACACAGGCCATTATTTTTTTTAGGAAGGCGACGATTCGCAGTACTTAGCAATGATCTCCCTTTTGTCTGCGGAAGCTCTCGTTTGTTGACTGTGTGACTCCTTCTGCCGGGCCGATGTGACTCAGAGCCGGCCCGCTCTGGGAGACCCGCTCGCAGACCTGTTGGGCCGCTCGGCCTGTTTGGGTTGCGGTTCCTCTTCTCGTACGAGAGCGAAGTATTTACGGTGACCCGCCCCGGATTAGACGTTGGGTGTCGGGGAGTTGGCCCGCTCCCCTTCGGTTTGACGGCCAAGAATGTGGCTTTTGCATGAGTGTGTGTGTGTGAGCAAGACATTCCATCACACGCTGCAGCGTTATCACTGGAGCGAAGGTTTATGGCTTGTAGTAGGGAGACGAATGAGTGACAAATAGTTTCCCAATCCCTCCCTTTGTAGGAATGTTGTCTGTAAGGAAGTGATAAATGGACTGAACTTTTATTGCGCTTTTCTGGTCTTTCTGACCACTCAGAGAGTCAGGTTTGTGAGTGTGAATGACACAAGGCAGTTTGGGGTTCAGCGCCTTGCCCAGAGGCACATCGACATGTGGCAGGAGGACGCTGGGGTCGAACCCGCAACCTTCCGATCGCATACAGCCGCAGTCGCCACAGAAAGGAAGTGACTTGGTTGCACTTTGGCTCTGATTTCGATGGTTTCTAGCAAACTTGGGATCTTTTCTGCTGATAAAATCAACAGATTTATCTTTTTTTTTTTTTTTTGGGTTGCAAGGTTGATTTTTGCAGGTCAGATTTTGTCTCCCCCACACGGAAAACACACATGCATTTTATTTTTAATTCAATCGCGATGATCGCCAGCCGTCCGTTTCCTTCCCAGCGGCTAATCTGCAGAGTCTCTTTAACTGCGACGGCCTGAATCACCCAGTCAACTCGGTGTCAGCGTGTCGTTAAAGACAAACAGGAGACTCTGCAGCGCCACTCCCTTGTGGATTTGACGCGCCACACCCTGTAATGACACTCTAATCATGCTCGGAGGTATGTGGCCCTGCGGCCCCTGAAGGGGACGACCTGCAGAGCCCACGCTGCTCCGCTGAACCGTTTGAAAGTAACAAGCTTTAAGCAGGTCTTGGATGGACTTTTAAAGCGACGTTTCTATTTTTTTTTTTTTGCAAATAGTTTATTGGTCTGATTTTAAACGCTGCGTTTTCACTGGCAGCAAATTGCGACGGTGAACAGAAATAAAGGCTCGCAAACATCCTGTGTTTCTAATCTATGGAGCGTGTTTCATGTGATAACGTTTGTAAAAAAAAAAAAAAATAATACATTTTTGCAGTGATATTCTAATTGATTGAATTTAGTGGTGGGAAATGGGTGCCAGGTGGGATTGGCCCCGTGTTATTGATCGGTTGCATGCTGACAGGCTGTACGGACCAAACTGGGACCCAAATGGGTGTTAAATGCGGGATCTACTTTTCATTATATTTATGTTTTTTTTTTTTTTTTTCTGGATATGCACAGAAAACAAAACATCAAATTATCGAAGCTCTTACAATCCTCTCAAAAATGTGGAAATCCGAACTTGTTGGATCATTGAGCTTTTTCCATTCAGCAGCTTTAATCGTAAATGTACAAAGTTGCCTGAAACTTTCAACATCAACGTGTTTCTGAGCTGCTGACTGAGAGCTGGTTCAAAATGAGGTCCAGGTCAGCTACTGTCAGACAAATCACTGAGATTGTTTTCTTATTTTTTTGTTGTTTGATTGTTAGAAATAAAACGAAGCGTTACACAAAGTCCTACTTTGACTCATCGTCTCTGACCTTAAACGTCGATTCTAAACGATTCACGTGAAGCAAAGACGCCGGGAAAATGATGGGAAGCAAATTATGTTCCCATCAGATGCTTGTTTGACTTGCAAAAACATTGATAAAATACGGTCCACCCAACAACATCTATGATGGCTGGAAAACCAGCCAGAGAAATCCTACAACTAGACCAAGACCGATGGAACGGTCAAAACGGAAGAAGGAAAACATGTTGGACAACTCAAACTGTTCATGGCCCAGATGAAACCTGCACCCTGTTCACACCGGCACCCTGTTCACACCAGCACCCTGTTCACACCAGCACCCTGTTCACACCTGCACCCTGTTCACACCGGCACCCTGTTCACACCTGCACCCTGTTCACACCAGTCAGATTTTACAGAAGGGATTTGATTTGGGCTCCAAGCTCCTGATGGGGGTCAATGTCTCCCCGGCGTTGCAGGTCGCAGGTTTCGAGGCCAGGCAGGTGACCCACCGGGTTGGGGGGGGGGGGGTTCAGAGGAGCTGACCGGGACCAGAAGTGGTTCTGGAAAGTGGCGACTGATTGTTTATCTCTGAGGGTAAAAAAAAAAATTTCTCCGAGGGAATCGGTGGGAGAGGAGAGAACCGGTAAAAGCGGCAAACGGGAGACGCTTTTCTGTTCCTCTTCGATTGCAGGACGATAGAGACATACGAGTATTACCTGTTGCACCTTTATTGTCTGTCATTACTATTATGTAACAGGCCTCTTTGAATAAAATGGCACCATTATACATGCAGGCTGAGAGAAAGCGAGAGAGCGCATTCCCCTGCCTGGGTAGAAACGATACGTAAGCAGCTGGTCAACTAGAGGAACACCGAAGGGACACACACACACACACACACGCACACACACACACAGGAACTCACTTGCTAAGCCTAGAGACGTTGGATTCGGTTTTCTTCGACATCTCGGGAGACCTGTCTCTGTAATCGGAGTCCTGCTGCGATTCTTCCAGCGGCCCGCTCTCACTGCCTCCTCTTCCACCTCTCGATCCACCTGCGCTGCGTCTGTGCGTGTGAGTGTGTGTGTGGGGGGGTGTGTGTGCGTGCGTCTCGGTTAAAGAGCGTCCCACCTGTCCCCGGGCTCCTCCCAGGCCCAGCAGGTGTAGGTGTGTCGTCAACGCGGAGCGATGCGGACCGGGTCGACCTGTTCCACTCTGCTGCCTGACTTTACATCCCGGGACGTTTCCATGTCGTGCGATTCTTCTAATTGTACATGGATCAAGTTCTGATGGCCGTTTTTTTTTGTTTGTTTGTTTGTTTGTTTGTTTGTTTGTTTTTGTTTGGTTTGTTTTATATCAAATTCGGGGAACGTTATTTTGACCTTTTTAGCTTTGCACTGTTTTAAATTAGTTTTTTTTTTTTTAAAAATCCTGTGATTCTAAAGCAATAGAAAACATGATGAAATAATAATTCTGCTACTTTCATTTCAATTGGAAGTTGTTTTTTTATTATTTTTTATATGACTTTTTTGTGTTATTGTTATTATTTGTGATGCAAAAGTGTGAATAAAAATTAAGAGGTGTCATTTTTACGAGACCGTTTCTGGTTTTCCATTATTATTTTTGAGACATGCTCGCCTCGATTTAGGAGAGAGAGAGAACAAAACAAAAACGCCATGATTAATTTGGAGCTAAACTGTTGGAAATTTTCCTCACAGTTTTCCCACCGCATTTAGTTCCATCAATCGTCATTCCTCTCCTCACTCACAACAAAGCACCTCTCCCAAAGCATAATGCTGCCACCGCCGTGTTTCACAGTGGAGGTGGTGTGTCCAGGGTGAAGAGGGGAGCTAGTTTTGACCAGGCTAATGGCTGCTATGGGCGTCAAAATAAAGGGATATTTCCCTCATTTAGAAGATATTCACTACATTGTCGGTGCCGTTGGACCATTTGACACTTCTCATCGGAGCGAACAGAAGTTACACGTCTCGTTAGCTCAGATTACAGCTTACGAGATGAGATTAGTCACCATGACTGCTCAGATGATGCACAGCTCTACACTGTGATGTCACCAGGGGACTCAGGACCCATCCAATCACAGAACAGACGCTTGGAAGAGATAAATGTGTGGATGGGCCACAACTTTCTCCGGCTGATTAGAAACGATCCGAAGTTGTTATCTTTGCACCTCAACAGGAGCGATCTAGAGTCAGCACACAACTTCAATGGTTGGAGCTAGAAACTAGAGATCAGGCCTGGAATCGACCTGAACCCCCAGAGACGCATAAGGGCAGTTACAAAGTCGGCCTTCTGTCACCTGAAGAACATTCCCAGGACTAAAGCACAGATGTCTCGGCAAGATCTAGAGAAACTCATCCATGCATTTATCTTCATTTACAAACCTGGAGCAAACTTCCAGAAAACCACAAAACTGACTTCCTTTAATCAAGGCTAAAAGCCCAACTGTTTAGCGTCTCCTTTGGCTCCCGGCAACCGGAGCGAAAGTCTTTATGGCAGTATTTGACGATCATTATTCTCGAAAATTTAACGACGGCGTTTGAGAAAACGTTTGTCGCTTGTTTTATGAGCCCAACAAGGTGATTTACGGCGTTAAGTTTTTATCGCGTGCAGCACTAGAAGCTGCCTTGTGTCTGAAATGTGCCACGCAAATAACTCAACGTCGATCCATTACACGAAAACCTACTGTAATGTACACGAATCTGAGGTTGTAATGTGACAAAGTGTTAACTTTAATTGGTAGGAACGTTTCTTTTTTTGTTTTTGTTTTGTGTTTTTTACAAGACTCTGAAAATAACTTGGCTTTTACGACAGCGACAGAGAAGGAATGTAGAATAACTCGTCTCAGAGCGGTTGTGCCAAATGAATTTTGAAGCAAAAAAGAGAAAGTGAGATTGAAAATGAAATGAATCCATGATTTATTCCAAAACAAGCATCTGGCTACTCGCAGTTCTTATCGCGTTTCAAGCGCGTAACAGGGTGTGTGACACCGGCAGCCGTTTTCCCGTAGCTGAACTTCCATGTATTTGTGCTTATCACGCACACACACCCTGTGAGGCTGTCCGATAGTCAAGGTCTGGGGTGAGGAATGCAAAGTTCACCTGCTGTCAAAAAACAAAACAACAACAACAACAAAAAAAAACAAGACTAAAACCAACTGGGGCTGACAACGCCAAGCTAGCGTTGTGTCTGTCTACATTGAACCAGAGGCAAACTGAGCCGACAGCGCCCTGAATGCGACTTCTTTCCGCGTCATTGGGTCGAAATGGGTCCAGCATGCCGCTCCGTCTCATGCTTCAGGTGGGTGTGTGGGTGTGTGTGAGCGAGAGGCGCACACACCCACAGAGCGACTCCTTAAAGCCAACACCTTCACATACCTGCGGGGGGAGAGGGAACAAAGGTGTGAGAGGAACCGAGATCAAACAGAAAGGATAAAGCGGTGGGACAGGGGAGGTGACAGGAAGTGGGGCGGCCGAGGGGACCTTTGACCCCCAGTTGCAGTTAAAAAGCAGCACTGTGGCGGTGTGGGCAGGACGGCGTCAAGGAGGCTTAGAAATATGTCTTGTTTTCTTTCGGGCTTCGCTTAATTATTGGCAGAGCCGCTGAAGAAAACAAGCTCAACCTGCCACGCAGCTGACGTGTGCAGGTATTGTAGAAGTATTCATGCCCTTGGAGCTTACTCACATTTAACTAAGCCATGACCTGAAACCTCAATGGGTGTCATTCAGATTTGGCGTGATTGACTAACACGAAGCAGATTGTGAGTTTGAATGACACTGATGTACGGGTTGCTCTGAATTTCCTTCTGCGAATTCAGAATCCGAAAGTTTGGAGCGTTGGCTTTCTGTTTTCGTACTCCTCACCTGCCCTCCACCTATGAGGAACCAGGTTTAAAAAAAAAAAAAAAATCTTTTGATAATTTTATTGGCAGGACTTTTACGAAACTATGATTAACTTTTAATTATGGATCACCATAGTCATGTGATCGACAACCGGCTGTTGCTACTGGCGAAAACCACGAAGAAAATCACAGGATGTGGTAGGAAGATGGTGCTTTCTAAGACTTACTATGACTTTTAATGAGGTGTTTTATTTGCGTTTATTCAACAAAAAATTCCTAAATGTATTGATCAAAGTTTGGTCGTGGGTGTGAGGTGCAATGGAATGATTCAGCTCAAGGCTGTGCAGTTTATGGGTTTATGTAATTGCAATGATTTTGTAGGATTTAATGCAAACACATGTAGAGGATAAAAAAACGAGCTATAATCAAGTTTCTGTTTCATTCCAATTACAGTGGAGAAACGAAATAATTGAAATTGTGTCCCGTTGCTTCTGATCTTTCAGGTTTCAGGGCAACACAGAATTTCAACATCTCAAGATTTTCTAGTTTGAGTCTGGAGACTGGCTGGGCCACTCTAAACCCTTGACGTGCTTCTTAGCCACTCCTAAGTTTCCCTGGATGAGTGTTTCAGGTCACCATTGTGCTGGAAAGGCCAGAATCAACCCATCTTCAGTACTGAAAGGAGGTTGATGCCCAAACTCTCTACATCCCCCATAAAGTAACTCCAGACGGTGCAGTCATCCCGTCTCCTTTACAAACGGCATCCTCAGAGCAGTTTTCATGCTTCACAGTTTTGGTCCATCTTCCTCTTGATCGTTCAGATGTTCACTGGCCTGGACTTGTGCTCGCTTGAGCAGGAGGACCTCGATTTTAAATCTCTATTTTAGTGGGACGTAGTATTTTTTTCTTGCCACATCTCGTTTCTACTTAAGGGGCCTAAAAAGGCACAACAGCCTGAGAAGAAAGGCTGGTGTTGTTTTGAGACGACTGTGGAAGCTCTGGAGACGATTATACAGACGGCTCTTCATCAAAACCGAGAAAGTTATGTACAACCCTGAACGTCCTCTTCATGGCTGTCTTGAGAAAACTTGAGTCAGAGCCTTCTTCAGATTCCTGCCAACAGAAATCTCCATCTTCAATAACTGAAGAATGTGAATTAGTGAGCCAAATTTAACACCAATTTACCTTCGGGATCAATAAAGTATTTTTGAATTTAATTCCTCTGGCATCAAGTTTTCCTTTCTGGACCTTGATGTACTTTAACCTGTAAATTCTACATAAGTTTGTCATCTAAACCCATCTAAAGAATGCAACTGCCCAGTCCCCATTAATCTTGGAAAGCATGACACCTGCTGGACAGTAAAGGTAGTGCACAAGTTGAACAGAAACTGGAATAAACACAGCAAAAGAAAATTTTTCGTATGGTTTTATTTCAAAGATCATGCAGTGCACTTTCAATGTAGGAGCTGATCACTGAATGCTACACATGAAAACCAATACACTTGTAATTTTCTGGTACAAAACAAACTAAATATTTCTGAGGAATGTAACAAATTAAATACAGGAAAAACAAATGTGCAACCAAAACTATTGCTGCACTGCAGATCTTAAAAGGCTTCATAGGTTGACAGAACCCTGTTGTGTAAATACAAAAATTTCAAATTAGGTATAGAACTTAAAAGACAAAATGCAATAAATTACCTCTTTCAAGTATGTGGGGCATTTACTGAGAGAACTGTGGAGGCATGGGGTACGGCACCAGAGGCGGTGGAGGATGCTGTTGAGGGGCAAGTTGTTGGGGTGGATGCTGAGGGGGCACCTGGGCCTGAGGGAACTGGTACTGAGGATGGCTTGTGCCATTTTGTACAACGGGCTTATTGGGAACAAACTGTTGGGCCTGGAAGTTGTTTTGGGCAGCAAAAGCTCCTGCTTGATTGGTGCCGAAGTTTGACTGTCCATTGGCGTTGTAGTTCCCTCCACCGTATCCATTGCTGGCACCGTTGCTCCCTCCATAGCCTCCGTTCTGAGAACCCATGCCATAACTCTTGTTTGGTCCGTTGTTATATCCTCTATTGTTGTCTCTATCCCTACCGCCGCCAAAATCACGCCTTCCAGAGGAATACCTATCCCGACGGTCATAATCACCACCTCTGCCGCCCCTTGAACGACCTGGAAGGTAAAGAAAAGGATTTTTAATTCGTCTCAACTACCTTTTAAAACAGCTTGATATTTAATCCAGCCCAGAAACAAACGGAGGAAGAAAAGGAACTGCCTTTTACGGCACAGTTTTTGCGTCTCACCAATTAGATTTACCTCCTCTTTCTTCTGCCATCTGGAGGAGCTTTGGGTTAATTGCCTGGTTGGCCTCGCGCAGCACGGAGACGAGGTCCCCGGCCTGCCTCATGTTGTTGGGAGTGAAGAAGGTATAGGCTGTGCCCGTCTTTTGGCTACGAGCCGTTCTGCCAATGCGGTGGATATAATCCTCAGAGTTGTTAGGGTAGTCATAGTTGATGACAAATTTCACGTCTTCCACATCTGTAAGACGTTGCAGTGTGGCAGAAAGAAGGGCGACACATTGTGTGCCAGAGCCAACACAACAACCAGATAAAAAAAAAAAAAAAAAAAAAAAAATAATTAGTCTCGTCGTTGGATCAAAGGGTTGGATAAACCTTAAAGTTGGAAAAAGACTAGTGTTAACTGTAGATGGGGAGACTACGGTGGGAAAAGAAAATGATGCACACTCCATTTGCTTCTCATACATTGAGCAAAACCCTTACCTTTCAGGAGTATGCATTCAATAATCCATTCCCATTGCAGAACAACCCCCACAGTCTCTAAAAAAGGTTTCTATAAAACTCTACTTCCTCTTAGAAAAAAGAAGAAAAAACCCCCAAAAAACCCTCCCATCCCCGTAGCTCCTTGCTGGCTACTGAACTGAAACTTTGCCGTTAACCTGTAGACAAGACCCCCTTGGAAGGAAGCCTACAGGTCAACCCCTTCTCAGCAAGCCATCTTTTTCCATACCCAGCGTTCACTTGACCATAATGTCTCTCGTTGGCAGGTCTCGACATGACTTTGAAACGCAGGCGAGGGAGGAATGTGAGCTTGGATTTTGTCCAACCGTGTCCAACTACCATGTCCCACTGTCACCAAAAGCGCCAGTAGCCATGTCATTACAGAGGTGAAGGTAAGATAGGACTGCTCTTCAGAGTGAGGTTTATGGAACTGCATCATTAGCCATGCTTCGAATGTCTCGCTAGAACAGTTTAATTGGCTCAAATGACTTGCAATGCAGAATCCAAAAGTACATGCAAGACAAAAAGGAGGCAGTGTAGCTTGGCTTTTAGCTGGGACAGTTAGACCTGGGTGTGTGAAGCAGTCCAAACCATGGCCAGAAAAAACAAACATGGGGGAGGAACTTTGGCCAGCCCTCAACTCTCCCCCATTTTTAGGCAGGCCAGCACATTATGCTTCGTTTGGGCCTGGTCACCTCTGTACATCTGCATGACTGGGAGACCCGTGCCTCGCCAGTCTGGACATCTCCAAGAATCCTCCTTCCCCCTCTGGATACCTGGGCTTGTCATGCCAAGGCCCTGCCACACAGACTGCTCCTTTAGGTCAGGGGAGAAACTCAGAAAGAAGCAGAAGTGTTAAAGAAAGCAAACACTTTCTTTTAGAAATGCTTCAAACGTATGAAAGGGTGAAGTTTAGAGAATACAGACCTAGGCCTCTGGACGCAACATCAGTGGCGATCAGTATGGGGGCTTTGCCAAATTTGAACTCTAAAGAACATCAAAGAAAGAGAATTAGACAGGCATATTTCTTAAAACGAGAAATGAAGTACAAGTTACAACTTGATCAAGAACAGATAGTTACCATTAAGGACCCAGTCCCTCTCCTGCTGGCTTTTGTCTCCATGGATTCCCATAGCTGGCCACCCATCTCTTCTCATTCGTCGGGTGAGGTCATCACACCGCCTTTTTGTCTCAACAAAAATGATGGTCTTGTTCTCCTTCTCACTCATGATTTCCTCCAGCAGACGGATTAGCCTGAAAGAAAATTCACATCAAGTTCAAAATTCCTGAAACATGCCATGTGCACAATTTGCTGTTTGAGTCACAACAACATACTTATTCTCTTTTTCTCCATCATTGCAGACATCCACAATCTGCAGGATGTTATGGTTAGCACTAAGCTGCAGTGCTCCAATGTTGATCTGAACATACTCCTTCAGAAAGTCTTCTGCCAGTTGGCGAACCTCTTTGGGCCAAGTAGCACTCCACATCAGAGTCTGCCTGTCAGGCTGCAACAACAATTCAACAGTCAGCCAATCAACAGCTTCTGCAGGACAGTTAATAAAGGCTTGACTAAATAATTCATACCCTGATTTGGTCAACAATCTTCCTGATCTGTGGCTCAAATCCCATGTCCAGCATTCTGTCTGCCTCATCCAGCACCAGGTAAGTGCATCTGCGAAGGTTCGTTTTTCCCGCTTCAAGGAAGTCAATGAGCCTGCCTGGCGTGGCGATGCAAATCTCCACACCTAAAACGCCGTTAGATACACCGTCAGAGGCAAACTCTTTGAAACACGTTCCATGCATAGTTCTGAATATAGACACTACAACTGTACCTCTTTCCAAATCACGGAGCTGAGGCCCTTTAGGTGCGCCTCCGTAGATGCAGGTGGACTTCAGACGAGAAGCTTTGCCATATTCAGCAGCCACCTGTTGCACCTGCTGGGCCAGCTCACGAGTGGGGGCCAACACCAGACACTGCCAGCAAGAAAAAGCAACCAGTTTAGTTCAACATTTCACTCTGGTTAATACATGAACGTCTCGTCAAAATAACACCACTTTAAAGTCTTAACTTACAATTGGACCGTCCCCACGTTCCAAGAAAGGCTGGTGATTAATGTGCACGATTGCAGGCAGAAGATACTGCAAAGGAAAGCAACAGTTTGATTAGCAACACTACATACTGCAGTTAAACTGCTTAAAACTATGCCATGAGCCAAAGAAAACATGCAACTTACAGAAAGTGTCTTGCCAGAGCCAGTCTGTGCAATGCCAACCATGTCCATCCCACTGAGGGCCAAAGGCCAACCCTGGGCCTGGATAGGTGTCGGTTCAGTCCAGTTCTGTTTGTTGATGACCTCCATGACATAAGCTAAACAAGTAAAATATGGAAAACTCTTCAGTGACATCCATTTTCTACTAAAGGTTGTTTTGGTACCTTTTTCTTAAAAACTTACAGGGAAAGCTTGCTTCATGAAACTGGGTTATGGGATTTGGGCAGTCCCTCCCCTTCACTGTAATAGTTTTTGACCTTCTGTATTGCTCAGCTTCTTGCTGCAAATTAAAGAGTTCAGTGGTCAGAAATGATCACAAAGCACCGACATATGCACAGAAACCTACGTCTAAAGCTGTTACGTAACCTACACATACCAGTGATCTACGGGCGACATCAGGATGCTGCTGATAGAAGTTTTTCTCAAACTTTGGGAGCTCGTCCAGGTTCCAGTGTTTCTTCCTCAACCGCTCACCTGGATTGCCGAACTTTCCTCCACCTCCACTCCGGCTACCACCAAATCGGGGTGGGCCACCGCCATAGCTGTAGATAAACAAAAAAAAAAACACATAACTGATCATTATCGACAAACCCTGTAGATTTCCAAGACTGAAATTCGTTTCGTTTCAATTAATCCAATCAAAAGAACTCTTGATCCAACTAAACTGCGTTTGTGATGAGTGTAGTATTGCAAATTAACTTTAGTGCTTTTAAGCAGTTTTATACCACAATTTTCTTGCTTTAATGTACGAGTTTTTTTAAGCCAGATCCCATATTTTAAGTGCTAAAAACAACGTAGGGTAGAACAAGATGTTCTGACTCTGTTAATAACACCATTAGAATAATTAAAAGTCCTTAAAATTAAGCTTCTTAGTAAAAACTTGACTGTAAAAGTATTTTTTGATGTCTTTTGTTGCTATACCAAATGGGGAAGAGATTAAAAAAAACAAATCATGACAGTATGAAGGTATTTAACCACTTGAATATGGTTAAAGAACTCAACAAAACAAAGTTACTGTAGAATTAAAATGGTTAAAACACGTAGTTCTAATGTGTTCAACAGTTTCAAACCAAATACCTAATCTTCGTCTCACTGGAAAAGTTAAAGCCATTTGTAGAGACAGAAGTCATTAAGACTTTTTTTTTTTATTGGCATACTTAAAAAGTTAATCGGATTGGATCGAGGAAACTATTGCGTCCAAGTCCTTCCAACCAGATGAGAACAACTGGAAAGAAATGAGCGAAAGAGAGAGAGGGAGAAAAAAAAAAGAGCCGTGCCGGCATTTTGTGTTCGCTTTCCAACGCCGCCACATGGCGAGGAGCCGACTAGCCAAGTTAGCGTCATATTAGCAGTGTTCCATAACCGTATCTTCGCCACAAATAAACACCGGCCGTAACGCCGAGCCGAACACTAAATAAACTCCAGAACCCATTAAAACGTTTTCCATGATGTTGGGTTTACTTTTTATGAGCTCACATTAGTGGCGAGCCTTGGTGTCGGTTGAGCAAAAGTTAGCCTGTAGCTAACGAAACGCAGCTGCGCCGGGGCACGAGGCCAAACAAGGCCTCAGGCTAAATGAAGCGAAGAAAGACTCAAAACATTGACGTTCTACCGATAAAAACACCTAAACTCTCTTCGTGTGGTAAACGTGGCGACTTCGTGGAGTCTAGAAGACCCCAGCAACACTTTTTTAAAATCGTCTGAAGTGTCGTCAGCCATGTCACGCGACAGTAAAAACCTTCAAACAATCAGTACAAAACAAATAACGGACTTACCCTCTGTCTCTATCCCTGCCGCGGTCTCTGTCTGAATATCCAGGCATATTGTGAACAAAACGAACGAATTAAAAAACGTATATAAATACAAAGCGGCCTCGGCGTCAGATAGAAAACAGGGCCGGCAGTGGTGCTGAAATGCCGGTTGCCGCGAAACGAGGCCCGGTTTATATATAGCCCAGAAAGTCTCACTTCCGACAGATTCATCCGCCGCACCAGTTTCGATCCCAGCGTTCCCTTAAAACGCGAAAAGAACAAAGAAAACTGACTTTTGAATGACTTTCACCGTAAAACAGACTTACAGTCTTTATTAACTGGTGTCGTTGCACTTTTAACGTCCATACGAGGGAACACTGGAGCGTAAGTGTCTCACAACCACACACACAAAGAGAACAACGGTGTGTACGCAAAACGTCTGCGAATATAATTCAAATCCGCCATAATTGAAAACCTTGGTAAAAACAAGCAAACAAACAAAAAAAACCCCAACAAAGCAATTTTTAAAAATAATCGTTTGTTGGATATTATATATGGTTAAGCAGTGAACTTTATGGCTTCACTGCAACGAATGTGGGCGGATGAATATGTACCAGACAGAAAAAGGGGTGATACGACCTACTTCCGATGCCTACACATATTACAGTAAATGACGCAATCAGGACCAACCCAGTTTGTTGTTTTTTCCATAAATACTTTACGGTATTTTGATTAGAAGAAAATATTAACCTTTCATAATAATTTCAGAAATGTTGTACTTTGTTTTAGTGGAACCTCTGACATGCCTTTTGTTGCTAATCCTAGCTTTTTATTACATTTTTTTTTCAATTATTATTTTTTACTAGATCACCAGAAAGTATGCATGTTGTGTAAAAAAAAAATAAAATTAAAAAATTCATTGTTGTGCTTTTTATGCAAACCTGAAAAGTGTGGTGTGTATTTGTTTTCGGCTCCTTTTCCTCAGATATCCCCCAAGTAAAATATTTATTTATGTCACCAATAAAGTAAAAACTAAAGAAGAATGTCTGTTGATTGAAGTTTGTCACCAAACAACAGATGGGGTAAAAAAAAACTTCTGCTTCACAATCATACTACTCCTCTTTCCAATCACAAAATTCCAATAAATTGGATTCAACGTTTGTGGCTGTTGAAAAAAAGTTTGAAATACCCTAAAAATAAAAAAATAATAAAACCCACTAAAATTTAAAAAACAAACGCCGGACCAGCTAAAATAACCCTTAAAAGATTCCCCTGCATTCTATTTTGACTCCAAAAAGTCAGAGTTTCACTTTATGCAACAATTTTCACATGGAAAAGAAAAAAAAAAGTATAAGATCATAACCCAAGATCAGCATGAAACAGACACTAAAAAGCTCAGGCTTCACAGCCTTTAAGCGAATCAAGTGTTTGTGCACTGCTCTGACGGAAGTAGCCCAAGAAAACCCAGGACGTGTTGTTGTACAAGGCCTTGCATTGTTAGACGAAGGCAAGTTTAATTCAAACTAATTACACACAAAAATAAGATACTCTTACAAAATGATAGTGTTAACATACATAAAATTGCATCAGTCGGCTATGAGAAATATAGTCCTGCTAGTGGATCATGCTGTTTGCGGAAGAAAAGAAGAAATCTCTCATAATTTTGAGCTTTTTTTTTGCTTTTTTTTTTTATTAAAAGGGGAGCTGCTTCACCGTGAAAGCAGCCGGGATCAGCTTTGTGCACTGGACTTTTTTTTTGTTTAAAAAAAAATAAAAGAAGTGAATTCATAAACGCTGCATTAAAATACTCACGGCAACATCATCTTGTTTGTGTGCAATTCCTCTTTGCGGATCGTAATTAAACGAAACAAAAAAAAAAAAAAACCCCCAAAGAAATTCAACTTAAGTTAAAGATAAATTACATTTTGTTTGATCCACATATATGAACAACATCTTCTTACTGTACAAAGCACCATCTGAAGACACTTTTTTTTCCACTTTGCAAACGTTTGTGAAAGTTTGTTTTTTTCTTCTTTTTTAAGTGTATGCAAATGATAAGAACAGTCCACGGTCATAGAAATTGCTCAACTGGCAGCATCTTTGAGAAAAGAAGAAGAAGAAGAAAAAAAAAAAGACATTCAAGAATTTTACATTTCAACCGTGAAAACGAACAAATCCCCGTCTTGGATGGGACTGAGTGATTCGTTTTGAGTTCATCTCATTCAGTCGACTTTCAAGCCAAAGCACAGACGGACACATGCAAAAATGAAAAACAAAATAAACTGCTCATGAAAAATGTTACTCGTCTGCTGTGAAAGTACAAATGCAAAAGACTTTTTTTTTCTTTTTCTTTTTTTAAATCTTTGAACATTGAGAAAGTCAAGACAAATGGCCAGCATTAGTTTTAAATATTACAAACTACATATGGCAGCTCCTGAGAATGTGGCAAATAAGAGCTCTTGTGGGCCACAAAACAGGCATGAGTAGAGTGATGTGCACTTTAAGCAGTAGTATGTCAGTGAGCAGGTCTGCTAATATATATTTTTAGGTATATATATCAAAAGTAAATGCTATTTAGCACCACATGGCTGAAAGGTAGTAGAGGTTTCTTCTTTTCGTGTGACATGAAGGCAGCACAAAGCGGATAACGACGAACTCTGTGCTCCTCTGAGAGCATCAGTCCAATCGTTCAATAACGTTTAAGATCACCGTCAGCTGCGTGAAACTCCAGGATGGAAATGATTAGAAAAACGATAAAAGAACTGGTAGACTTTAAAGGGTCGGCAAAATGTTTTTTTGCGAAACGTTTGTCTGATTTCCAAAAATGATGATGGCAAATTTTTGGGTTTTTTTTTTTTGGCCTTTAGGATGAGTTTCTCCCAATGTACGTAGTGGAGATTCTGTCCAAATTAACCACAGCATACACTTCCATGAAATTCAGTCAAGCTTCCACAAACTGTCTCCCATAATTTAAGCAAACAAATAAAAGAAAAAAACAAACAAAAAACAAAAAAAAAAAACAGGGCAACATCTCAAATATTTTTTTTTCCACAAATGGTGAAAAGAACAAAAAAAAAAAGGGTTTCAGGAAAAATAGCAATAAATTATATATATTACATAGAATTTTATTGTTTCTCTTTTATACCCCCCCGAAGCCCCAATGTTATACAAAAAAAAAAAAAAAAAAAAAATCACATTTCAGGCAATTCATTCATTTACTCGTTTTCAAACACAACTAGCTCTTGAAATGTGCGGGTCAGGATTTCGGGGCCCCCGGGCCCCCGAGCGCCCGGGCCCCCGCTCGTGTCTTTGGAGGAGGTTGTAAACAGTCGGTTGCAGCTCAGTATGTGACTTTCCCTTCCTCGTTTGCTCGCAGGTCGCCTCCGTGGCAACGCCGACGGCCCCCGGCGCGGCCGCTCGGGGGCTCCGGGTTATCTGCATCCTGATTTAGTGTGACCTGCTGTGACCTGCCCGTGACCTGCGACCGTCGAATGCTTGTAAAAAAAAAAAAAAAAAAAAAAAAGGATAAAAATAAATAAATAAATCCTTGCTTGCGGCAACCAAAATCAGTCGTTTATAAATGTGATTTTTTTGTCGCGTTCTGCTGGGTAAATTGACAAATTGCTACATGGAATAAAGTCTGTTTCTAAATGCTGATATAGAAAAAAAAATAAAGAGCCAGCAAAATCTGAAGGTTCCACAAGTTAGTAAATAGAGTTATTAGCAGCTGAAAATATTCTTTTCAATGATTAAAAAAAAAAAAGATACTAAGGGAAGAAGGCTTTTTTCTGGTGTTCTTCCCGTCTTTTAGTTTGGCTACATGTCAGAGTATGAATCCTTCCCTCCCCGCCCCGGACTGAACGCCTCGCCGTGGCGTCGGTGGTTGGCCGAGGGCGAAACCCCCGCCGTGGCTTCTGGTTGTCGCCGAGTCCCGCAGGCGTCGACCGTTCACTCCACGGCGAAGCCGCACGTCTCCTCGATGGCAGTGAGCAACTTGTCGTACAGTTTGTCGTAGGTTTCGTAGGGAGGAATGTCGATTCGGTTGAAGCTGGAGGAAAGACAAGAGAGTCAGCGAAAAGCGGCTCGAAGGCGACGGTGTCTTCCGCGCTTGTTGACAGACCCGTTAGTAACGACGCGTAAAATTCAAAATAAATTCAGTTTTTGTTTCCGTCTACCTTTAAGTTTAAGTGAAGCTTTTCCAAAAGCACGTTTTGTTGATGAATAACTGATTTCGGCCACAAACTACCAGCTGTATCCGTACTCTTCACTCTTTTTTGATGCCCTTTTCCTACATGCGATGAAAAAAAGTTCACCGACCACCATTGGATTTAGCTGTCAAGTTGTCAACATCACATGCTAAATCTTAAATGTATGTGTGATAATATAATTAATTGTCAACTTTCTTACAAGCGAATAACAACGTGCAGTGGAATGAGGTTATACAGGTTATACAAAGTCAAGTTAGCTCATGCTAGCTTGACTTTGACAATCTTAACACGTAGACGTGCTGCTGAATTTGTTGCGTTTCAGTTGAGTTGAAAAAACACAAAACACGCCAACTCTCTGACAGCTCACTACGGTTAACTTTCTAAGCCTATAATGTGAAGTGTAATCTTTAGCATCTTTAAGTAGGGTGCCAACAATGTGGAGTTTGCTGTGTTTCCCTCTCAAAACACAGCAAACCCCTTTAATCAATCCCAAAAGTGAGAATCTGCCAGCTGACCGGACGCTGATCCCTCACCAGGTGTGGGCTTTGGGCAGGTTGTTGGTGCTGGCATCGATCTGGTGGATAGTGAAGAGTCGTGGTCCTGCAGCGCCTGCAGAGGAAAGCATTTTGGAGAAATATTTTAACGACAACCGCTTCTTCAGTTGGTTGTCCGACTACCAACTCAAAAGGTTTGGGTTTATTTATATGGTTTATGACGTTCGGACCAGAGTTCAGATCAGCCATCAGTGTGATAAGCTCAGCATGGAAACAAAAAGTCAAGGAAAAAGGTAAAATATGTCTCAGAAAATATTGTTCTGTGTAATTTCTGACCTCATTAGTAAAGTTAAAGGGGCAGTATTGTGTAAAATGAACTTCTTATGCTGTTATAATGAAATCCCAGCATGGAAAACATACCTGGAGTGTTGAATTGATTCTTGTTAGAGAAATCCTTTTATCTCCTGCAACCATTCAACTGTGCAAAACGCCTGGGTGGACCTAGCTCCGCCTTCGAGGTGCTCCTGCAGACTAGCCTACAGCAATTAGCAAACACCTGGTGGATCTGCACATCTGCTGAGCTTGTCATAGAGGCTACTTCTCAGTGCAACGTTGATAAAATCGATAAAGGAATAACAGAGGAGCCCTGTTGTGATGACTGTGTTTCAGGAGCTTCTTAAAGAGACAGAGGCCCAATTTCAAGGAGTTAGATTACAAAGTCAAATTTCATTTCAGCCATATTTGATGTATTTCACTTCCTTACAGCAACTGAAGGTAACATTGTAACTCGATTTTGCTAGAAAATGTGCCTGGAAATGACATAATAACGCCCCTGTGACATGCTAATTCCTCAGCCTACAGCTACTTTGAATTATGTGCATATGGATCCAACCATTAAACCTTCAACCTACAGTTTCAACTGTTGAGTTTGCCCACAAACAAGCATGTTTATCTGATAGAAACGGAAATATTTACATACCAGTTAATACAACCAACAACAGGATTTGGTAAATGAAGCGTTAACGTCATATTCTTCACAATTATCTACGATGCCTAAAGCAAACAGGTCTTGTTTAACGAAAAATGTAAAAAAAACTGAAGATGATCCCCTTTACTTTGATGTCATGACTGAAGTCCTACTTTGTTTATGAAATCTGTTTAGCTGCTGACGTTTTGCTGACGTTTGGCCCAAGATAAGATGGTCACGTTACCCGAGGTCTGCCAGCGGATCATCTTTTACTCATCATGCCTGGGTGGCTCAGTGTCTGGGCCGAGCCGTCTGCCAGGATGGACCCACTGACCCACAGTGGGTTCATCTCAGATCAGAACAACCCAGAGGCACACACACACACACACGCACGCACACGCACACACACACACACACACACACACACACACACACACACACACACACGCACGCACACACGCGCATACACGCACACGCGCACACACACGGAGTCAAACACTCCTCAGTGTCAGTGAGACAGAGATCAGCAGCAAGAGCAGAACCTCTTCCGCCGGTCCATTCAAACTAATTAACCCGTTAACTGCTACCTTCAAATTGCTGACATGTTTGTCAATGAGGCCATGAGGACACCGGCGTTGTCATGACGATGAAGGGGTTTAAACATTGTGAACATGTTTTGTGCAAATGTCATATTTTTCAAAACTCTAGACTCGTTTCTTCTTGGTTTTTTTTATAGCAATTTTAATAAAGTGATTAGAAAAATGCACCACGGATTTATGGAAAACAGTAGCAAGACACCAAATATGATGAAAAGAAGAAAAGAAAAGAAAGAAAGAGAAAGATGGAGATGATGAAGAAAGAGTGGAGGAAGGAAAGGAGCAAGGAAAGGAGGAAATGGAGGAAAGATAGAAAGAAAAAAGCACACAAGGAAGAAAGGAAGAACAGAAGAAAAAATAGATAAATACATAAAAAAGAAGAAGGAACAAAAGAAAGGAAGAAAGAGAGCAAAAGACAAGAGGAAGAAATTAAAAGACAGACAGAGACCAAGGACACGGGGAATAAATTGAAAATTTCTAAGTTTGACCCCATAATTGTATTTTCCTTTTCCAGAGCTGGAAAACCCACGATTGCTACCTTTCCGGTTGCCACAGCAACCATCTGTACGTCTCTACCTACCTTGAAGGGCCTTGAACCCCTGCAGGGGAACCCTGGAGGATCCGGTGACGAACTGCAGCAGTCGGGCCCGGCGCTCCTCGTCGAACGACTCCACGGCCTTCCAGAACCACTTCACGATGCTGGTGTCCGGCGTGCAGTGCTTCAGCCGCGTGTTGGACTTCCAGTCGTTGATGTCGATCTTCCCCAGGCCGCAGACGATGAGCTGCGAGGGGAGGGGCAGAGGCGGCGGGGTTAGCATGTCGGGATCAAAAAACAGCGGCCGGCGGACTCGAGCGACGTCACCTCCAGCTCCTTCTCGTCGAAGGCCTTGAGCAGGTGTTGGGGGATGACCTCGTTGAAGCCCTTCTGAAGCGCCAGGAACTGCGCCTCGATGCCCCGCAGGAAGCGCCAGTTGACGTAGAGGCGGACGTACTCCTTCTTGTTGTCCTGGGAGACGGGGATGCTCTTGCCGTTGGGTTTGAGCTCGTGCTGGATGATCTCGCCGTACGCGTTGTGCTCCACGCAGAAGGTGTGGTCCAGCACGCCCGTGATGTCGTTGTCCCTGGCGGCAGAGTCGCATTTCAAATCGCTGCTCGGCAAACAAGCCAGCAACAAACGGTGACCAAACACCTGGACGTACAGGATCCAAACCAGGCTGTTGTGCAGGTCTGGGTCGACGGACTCCATGTCGTCCAGGGTGATGGGTTTACCCAGCAGCTGCTTGTAGAACGGGAGGGTGAAGCCGCCGTCGATGTAGTGGCCGTGGAACACAGCCATCCCCATGATGCGGCCTACGAAGTGGAAGTATGACAAATGCTCCTGCAAGGAGGTAAAAAACAACAAAAACCCATTCAGGCTGCAGAAAAATTCAATAATTTCCAAGCTTTTTTTTTTTTTTTAAACTTTACTTTTATTCGTTTTTATCATTGGTGGAAACAAAGACACTCCAGCCGCAACCCAATCTCCCTGAAACGAGGGCTGGGAATTTATCGTATCGTTTATTGTTTATCATTTATCATGATACATTTCTTGTCATAATAAGAAGACAGATACATCATCGTCACGACAAATTCCAGTTAATAATGTTTTGAAAAGAATAAAGCTGTGAATATTGTCTGGACTGTTATTTTTAGAATCTTCTCCTCTGGTTGTCCAATGAGAGTATCAATAAGTGTCATTTTTACGCAACTTGCGTCCTAAAGAAGCGCATTAGAAAGAAAATGTTTCTCAAGAGCAGTATGTGTGTTTGTGGGGCTCGTTATTGCTGTGACACGGCCACAGACGTGCCTGAAGTTACCTGAAAAAGAAACAAACAATAGTTCTCACCGTCACGTTTATGGCCATCATAAAAGTGCCGCGAAATATTGAGAAAAAAAACTTGAAATCTATATTCAAAATCCATGCACAAAAAGAACATTTGGAAGAGCAGAAGATCAACAAATGTTTCATCTTGTCTCTTACGTTCCTTTTCCATCGTCATCTTTTGTGAAAAAAAAACGACGATGTTGAGTTCATGTTGCATGACTGTGTTTTTCGTGTTCGCTATGATGTGGAGCACTTTGAAATGCCTTGCTGCTGAAATGTGCAATACAAATAAAATTTGATCGATTGATGCAAATTGAGGGGAAAAGTTTCCTGGTTCCTCCCCCCCCCGCCCCCCGCCTCCCCCATTTCTGCTGCTTTCATCAGCCTGCAACTTACAGGGTTCACGGCGGAGTCCGGGTTGATCTGCAGCGTGTAGATGTCGTCGCGGGAGTACTGGAACAGCCCGTAGTACGGGTTCAGCATCTCATGCGACAGCAGGTAGAGCCACTCCCTGCAGGGCGAAGCGCACAGGGCTCAGATCAGATCTGATGAGGCGCGCTCGTCAGAATAAAAGCAAAATAACATCGAAAAAGCTGTCATTAAATATTCGTTTCATTTACTGCTCATACATAACTAGGTCAGAGTTATGTATGAGGAACAAATTTAGATGTGACAATTATGGGGAGCGATTTAATCATCTTATTTCTACTCCTTTTCAAACTGGATATGGAAGTGTTGTTGTTTTTTTTACGTTTGATTATTATTGTAATATCTATATATGTTTTTTTTGTTTCTTCATTAGTTTCTTTTCGACATTTTACTCGCTCAAAAACTTCAAAGCCACATTTTCGTATTAATCTTTTCTTTTTGTTGGTCTATTCTACTTAGAAATGTGAAGTTTTTATCAGCTGTAAGTAGAAAATGGTCAGACTGAGCAAACAGGCTTTTAAGATGGAATTGATGGAATAAACCTTTTTTACAGTAATTCTATTCTCATTTCTTGAATGGGTCTGTAATCACAGTGCCATGAATAGAGATCGACACATCGGACATGTTAGTTCAATGCATTTATTCCGCAATGAACTCTTACTTTCACAAACACAGTACACGATTGTGCAGTTGAAGAAATATTAATAAATATTTCACTGCAAATCTTCACCTCTAGAAACTGAAATTGGGCCCGTTTTCCCGTTTTTAGCAACTTTGGTCACACACAGAAATTGTTATCGGCCAAAATCGGAAACAGATCAGGCTTTAAAAAAATTCAGTAAGAAAATTTTTAAAAACCACCAGGGATCGGTGACAATCAGGGCCCCCATGGACTTCACTACATGTTTCATATTATTTCTGAAAACAATTTAAAAAACAGAGACAAAATGTGAAAAATTTCACGGGTTTTGATACTTTCGTATGCCAGTGAATGTGACGAAGCATGACCAATAAAATGATTCGACTGAAACAGGAAGAAAAACACAGCAACCACTGGATGTGCTCACCTGGCCACTCCTCCGTAGTCGAGGCCTTCTTCACCCCTGAACTTCACCATCAGCCTCTTCCACAGGTCCTTCGGCCTCATCTTCATCACCTGCCGATATGACTCCTGCACACAGACGCGCCTCACGGTCACTCAAATGTCAGCAAAAATATCTTTTACTCTTTCCAAGTCACACTGAGCTAATAGTTCAACTTTTCCAACGGACCAGATCTGCAACACTGATGTCTCTCCTTTTGTGATTCACAGATCAGCACAAATTCAGAATCGGCTTTAGAGATCCTTCGTTCTCCATGACAACCATTCAACTGGCGCGAAACGAACGGGTGGTCAGCCTCCAAGGACAAAGCTCCTCCTTGGACATGCAGCTTTAAAGCCTCTGAGCTTCCTCGACATCCCCACTCAGCTCCTTCAGACTAGCCAGGTGCAGTTAGCGAACACCTGCTGAGCTCATCATACGAGCTGCTTCTCACTGCAGCGCTGGTAAAAACGTTGTTAAAGGGCTAATAGAGGAGCCATGTGGTGATGACTATAAAAATGACACTACATGCCAGGAAGACACATAATAAAAAAGAGCTTCCTGACTATACATAGTTTTTTTAAATTGTTTTCACTGTCATTTATATTTTTCTGCATCAAATTCAGTGAATGTCTTTGTTTTGTGGGACTACGGAGGGAAATTAGCATGCTGTTAAATCCGTCATAATTTCGTACGTTCATTAATACGCGCTGTCCCATTTACATAAAATCAATCAATCAATCATACGGACGAACGTGTTGTAGTTATACTTTGAGAAAGCAAAGGCTCCTTACGACCACAGATTGGTCTGTTGCTGACGAGCCCACTGGATTGATTGACAGGTGGCGTCACGACAACCGAGACCCCACACGTCTTTGAAACAGCTGCAGCAGCAGTGAGGAGGCCCAAAAGCCTCCTCGGAAACAGGAAACGGACATTTCATCGCCGACAATGAGTCGGTTTCATCTTTTAAACTCTATTCTGAGGCCGAGCGCTCCTCCTCGTCCTCCGCCGCCGCCAGTGTTGGCCACACGTGCAGGCGGCTTACAGCATTAGCGGGAGGGTTTGCCTTGAGTGGATTAGAGGCCGTGACAATAAACACAAGCATAAGACTCCAATGACGCCGCCTCTTCCTCTGCCAGGCTCCGCCGTGCCCTCAGGAACGAGCGGACAAAACTCAAGGGTGTTGTGGGAGAAACGGGAACGTCTTATCTGCGCTGTAAAAGTAAACCGGGGGGGACAGCTGTGGACGTTCGCCGACGTAGAGTTTCCTACGCGGGCAGAATTTACTGCCCGTCTCGGTCTGGAGAAGTTATGCAGCTCTGTCTCTCTGAACCTTAAGATTGGCTCTGCCCCTTCTCTCCCCCTCGCCCCCTCAAACCTCAACCCTGTCAAACGTTGAGATCAGCCAACAAAAATGTCTTTGCCGAGATTAACAGACGCGGCCGTTCCAGCACATTCCAGCGCGTGCTTTATGAGGGTCATGCAGTCTGTTGCAGGTGGTGTTGTTCTGGTGAAGGCCCCGCACCTCATAGATGCAGAGAGACAGAGAGAGAGAGAGAGAGAGAGACAAAAAAACAACTAAAACACTCCCCCCGCTGAGAGAACGCTCTTCTCAAAATGAGCGGTCTGGTTTGGATTTGGAGCGGCTCTGCCTTCGCACATCGTAGATAACGGCGAGCGAGAGAAACGCGCTCCCAACTCGACCTTTCGCCGAGAACGTGAGGAGGAGGCCGGGAGGACAACAGCTTAAAATAACTCAACGCAATGAGCAATTCTCTTGAGTTATGTACCGGTAGACGACAGGCCGAAATGTTTTTAGCGGTGAGTGGGAAATTAGCGATTTGAAGCAAAAATATCTTTATTTTTCGAGCAAAAAAGCAAAAAAAAAAAAAAAAGAAAAAAAAGAAACCTCAGAAAAACACAGACTGGGTTTATTGTGTGTTCAAGCTGTGACAGTAACATTTTCAAAAGTATTCGCATTTCAGAGAGTTTTTTTTTCTGCTGCCTGCTGGTTTCAGGAGGTAAAATGTAAGACATTTAAAGACCTATATAATCCACTTTGAATGAAACTTAAGGTAGTTGGGGGATCCTGCTGCGTTACAATCAACTGCAATTACTTTAACCATACTTTAGATGTGAAGTTTGTCAAAGTTATTTCTCCTGAAATGTAGAGCGCTGCTCTCTACAGTTTGCGTTCGGATTTTTATCTCTTGTTGAAATAAATACTGAGTATCTGTTGTGGAGACGACCTGCTGGACCTGAGAGGAACAAAGGAAGGTTACACAAGCATGGAAACAAAACCGTGAAATTTCTGGGTTCCTTTTAGCAGCCTGGCGAGTTTTTGTTTTGCACACAATGAACCCAACCTGGTGTGATTTGCCAACAGAATTCAGCCAGTGGTAAAAGCAAACGTTGTCCAAAACGACTGGCGAGAAATTCGAACGCCAGCAGCAACTAGCTGTTACTGATATTTCGAAAACACAAATATGTACTTGAGGAATTAAAAAAAAAAAAAAAAAAAACGGCAGCTAGTTAGCGGCAGCCTCAGCCTCGTGGCAAGATCTGTTTTCAAATTTCATCATGTCATAACCACAAACTTTTGTTAGGATTTTTTTATGATTTACCAACATGAATCAGCACATAACTGTGAAGTTGAAGAGCATCCATACCGGAGGTTCTTCGGTATGGATGCTCGAACCATGGCAAGCTGTCATGCATGCATTTATATTTAGCCCCATTTACCCGGATACTCCTTAGCAAAATCCAGCGCAAAAAATCGGCTTCGGAAACCACTTATTAGTAAATAGAGTCCAGCTGTGTGCCATTTATCGTCAGTACAAGTCCAGATGTTCTGCGAAGAATTTATTGGGTTTTGGTTTTGTTTTCTTTGCTGGTGAACAGCCAGCATCAAGACGACCAAGGAACGCAGCGGACACGTCAAGGTAACGCTATCGAGCTGGGCTACGAAACGAAGCTTCAGCTGTTCTGGTTCCAGTCTAACTTGCATCCCCGAAACCAGAACCAAACATGGAGGAGCGGCATTCGTTTTCTATACTCCGCTAATCTGGAACAAGCTTCCAGGAAACGGCAAGACTGCGTACACTCTGAGTTCCTTTAATTTGAGTTTAATAACTCTAAATCAGGTAAGATTATAATAAAAATTTACCGGTTCAGACTTTATAGCATTCAGAGCCACAATGAACTGGTTTGAAGCAAAGCGACAGAACGACCCGGTCAAAGCCCAGATGTAAATTCAAAGAACATGTGGCAAGACTTGAAATTGAATGTTTACAAACACCCGGCTAACTGAGACCAAACTGTTTTGCTCGTTTTTTTTTTTTGACAGTATTTTGGTGCCAAAATATGCAGTCTTATTCGCAAAAGGCCCGAGCGACGTCGGCGACGCCGTTGTGACTCGAGGGGCGCAGAGATAAATAAGAGCAACACGTTCTACATTTTTATTCTAAAAATGTCAAAACCGTCCACGATTTTCCCTCCACGACAGTATGTGCCCAATAAAATTCGGCTTGCGGGTCGTCATGTGACAAACTGTGAAACGTCTCTGGGGAATAAATACCTCTTTTACAAGGCACTGTACGTTCTGCTTTGCGATCACAGTCCGTGACGGCCGTGTTTTCGCAAAGGTTTAAAGGTGGCGCGCTGACCTCAAAGATCTCCTCGCGGGACACCTCGATGCGACAGTGGCCGGCCTGAGGCTGCTGCTGGGACAGCTCCTGGCGCAGGATCTTCAGCTTCTGGACCAGGTCCCGCTTGTACTTGGGCACGGTGAGACACTCGGCCTCTTCCGGGAGCTGGCCCGGGGACACCAGGGCCTGCTGGACCTGGTCCTTGGTCTGGTTCTGACGGCTGGAAACCGCAAGATGGACCCACAGGTGGAACACAAGGAGAGAGAAAGAAAAACACAGACAGGGGCAGGAAGAGGCGAGATGGAGGAGGTTAGAAACCAAATAACTTGGTGAAAACAAATAAAAGTCACCCGTCAAATATTAGAAGATTCATCAATCTAACATTAATTGTGTGTTGTTGGTTTTTTTTTGTTTGTTTTGTTTTAAATTGGCAACAAAATGCTCTTCAGCCACATGTGACCCCATGTTATTGTAATTCATCTAATGGAAAAAAAAACAATGGCTGCGACTTTAAATTTCGACTGAGGTGTGGTTAAACTGCTTTGCCAACCTTAAGCCATTTTAATAGAGGTAACTGGAAACAGTGTTATAACAAAATAGATTACACTCGCACACTGTAGAAGCCTGGCGGTACTAAAAGAAATGAACTCCAAAGCATGCATTATTTAAAACGGCCAGCAGGGGGCAACACTTAACTCCCAGAGACAGTCCAGTTTTGCTTAGTGAAAATATTTGAGTTTATGGACAGACACACACACAAAAATGAATTTTTCATGATTTATGAGGAGCCTGTAAAAGCGACTTTAAAATAAACAAGGTAGTGATGCACAGAATGTTTTACTGTGATCTTGAGGGGATCAACTACTCCGAACCATTTTTTAAAACACTTGTTATGATTTTTACATTACATCATGACCTGGTTACTGCTGAAACTATATCTGGGAGTCTGAGGGGACTTCTGGTCAAGATGTAAAGCATCTTGATTTCTTGACAAAATACGTTTTCTAAATCTGTGTGTAATTTGAGAATTGAATTGTGTAAAACAATCAGAGATTCGGTTTTTTTCTCTCTCTCTCTGCATTCCAGGAAATCTAAAAATAAACACTGCCCAAGTGTTCGGACGGAAGTTTTTAAAAGTAGACAAAAACAAAAATGAAGGTACATCTTGATTGCTTCTTTTAAGAAACAGATTGTGGCACGGCGACAGAATACTATGTTTTCCCTCCATTTTTTTTTTTGCACCGTATCGTTAGATATGATATTCAGGTATCAGGTTCTGACTTGCTGAGCGCCAGTCGAGGCCTGCTGAGAATAAAATCACATGATTCTGGACAGCAGCTGATTTCTTGGAGCATCTCTAATTGAAAGCAGTTCTACAACCAACTGGCTGTATTTAGTTTGCTTTTGAAGATCTTGCTAATACTAACAGAGACATAAAATCCAGGGTTGTTATTGGGCCGTCGCTTAGAGATCACTTCCATAATCGATGTTAGCATGCATGTTGACCCTGAAGTCGAAAGCTAAACACATTATTCATGGCAAGATGTTGCCAAGTAGAGATGCAAACACTTAATCGAATTATGATTAGTAGTCGATTAATGGTTGATTAGATTGAAATTAGTTCCAATTTATTGATAATGTCGGCTGAGATCTTTTAGTGTTGTGGTTTAGCCGCCGTCCAGCAGAGGGCGCCGCTGGTCATCCTTAAAAGGGCGCCAGGAATAAAGATGGCGGAGAGATTCCAGAAGAGAAACGGTCCAGGGTCCGGTGTGGGATGCAAAATACACTTTTAAAACTATACACACTCGACAAGCTCCTTAAGCCTCGCGTTAATAGAGCTGATTTAGCGGAGCAGCGTCAACTTCTACTTAAAATATCATGTATATTAAATACATGATATTTAATATATCATGTATTTATTATTAGCTGATATTTTATACAGCTGGTTTTGAGGATTGTCCACTTCATGGAGCGAAGTTTTAACCACAGACACACGTCTGCATGAACATCTCTCTGTTCATGGAAAATGAAAAATTTCACGTTCTTTTCATCTTCTATTTTTCCATTAAGCAACCTGAGAAGTTCCTGTTTTGTTATATTTTATGAATACGTAAGTTTGATGTGATAAAACATTAACAAATTTTTGTCAGTGTTTAATACGGCAGACACAAAATAATATCAAAATGTAATGACTTTAAAAAAAAAAAAAAAAACTGCCTGTTACAAAAAACTGAGACGGTGGACCTTCTTGATACAAGAGAAAAAAAAGTCCTCTTATTACTTAATTGTTAACTTGCGTCTCTTCTGCCAAGGTCACAGTATTTACCATCGTATTGATTTACGGATTGTTGCCACTATGCAGCTCCAATTAAATAAAGAATAATAAAAAAAACTAACTGGAAGTGGTAACAAATGACCTCCAGACAGATCCCAGTCGTAAAGAGTTGGTTTAGCCTTTAATGTATCCACCCACCCAACAGACTGCATTCCACCTCACCACAGCGGCCATTTGGTTTGTGGGGTCTGGTGCAGCATAATGGAATCACTTCCTGCCATCCCAGAACGCCACATGGCCCCCATAGGACGCTCGAGCCCTCCTCATGAATCCCTTTATTTCCTGCCGACTAGACCGAGGAGCAGACGGAGGGGGGTTGGGGGGGGGGTTACTCTGCTGACAGCACCCAAACACGGCGGGGAGGGAAGGAGAGGAACGGAGCATCTCTCTCACCCATAAAACAAAAGCTGCCGCTCCGTCTCTCTCTCTCTCTCTGTTCTCTTTCCAGCCGCTTATTGACGAGTGACTGGAACATGTTACCTGAACGCAACCCCGACACACTTTTAATCAATCACAAACATCTCCAAGAAAAGTAGACGTCCTTTTCTCACGTGAATCCCACAGCCAGGTCTTGGGAGACGGGAGGGGAGAGGAAAAAAAAAAAAGCAGACGTGGATTCGGTTACCTATTGGACGCTGACCTCAACTAGAAAAGGGAGCAAGACGGCAACAGCGCCGGGGAACGTCTTAACCAAAACCATGCAGCGCTATAAACTGCAACTCTGATGGACATCATATATATCTGACATTTTTGCGGGATGACGGCACGCGAGAGGTGAAAATGTCTACAATCTCTGGCCTGATAAAAGGCAGATGTCTTGACAGGGAACCAGGAGGACCGATGGATTTTCCAGACGTTTGTCACAAGCTTGAGAGTCCCTTCAGAGTTCGCTCTGAAACTAAACAGAAGAGGGAGTAGATCATACGATGCGCTGTTAATATAAACAGAACAGGTTGAAGCAGGCTCCAGTTATATCCCATCGCGACTCCCAAACTTTAGGCTCAGTACTCGCTGCACGACATGGTGATTAATGTCGAGGGAAGACGTCTCCTGCGGGATAAAAGCGCGAGACTTTTAAAGAAAAGACAGAAGTGGAAGGTTTCTGCGCGCATCAGTAAATCTGCTTTGATTTCCTTAACTTCGGGTGGTCGGAAATCGGTCGGTACTTAGACGTGGAACCGATCTTATCTACTTCCACAAACGTCTAAAGTCAGCGATCGTCCCATTTAGCCGTCAGTTAATAATAGTCGCCAAATTGTTGTCAACTTAACAATTTTTCAGACATAAAAAAAGATCAAAAGATTTTTTTACACCTTTATATTTCTTTTTTCAAATAAAAACTTCAAACGAAGAATATTAAAAAAAGGACAGTGGGACTGTGTTGCTACAGCTGGACACGAGTTGAGACCATCATAGATACATGTATAGACGCTCAAATGCAGCTTGTTCGTCGACTTGGGCGCGGGATGTATACCTCCGTTTCCTGGACATGAGACGCTCCAGAGACAGACACACACACGCACGCACGCACGCACACGCACACACACACACACACACACACACACACACACACACACACACACACGCATACACACACACACAACAGCATCGGTTTTCACTCGGCTATTTGATGTCCGGCCAAAGACAGCTTCGTGACGGATCGAGTGCTAAAAAACGCTTTCATGATTAAAACCTCTGAAGAATTTCTGAAATGTCAGGAGGAGAGAAAAGGATGTGGGAAGCCTGGAACATGTATACATTTCTCTGTGTGTGTGCGTGTATGCGTGCGTGTGTGTGTCTGTACGATTGGCTCCGGCGGTCAACTTTGGAACAGTATTCCAGTGATAATCCGTCAGACAGATGTAGGGCCAGGTCCTTACCTGACGTTCTGACTCTCGCTGCCTCCTCGAGAACCGTTGGAACTTGGACTAAATAAAACAAAAATAAAAACACAAATTTTCATCTCGTTTTCTGTGGGGTTTTTTCTTTTCTTTACATTTTTTTTTTTTTTTTTTACTTGCTTGTGTGTTATTGAGCGCTACAGCTCTTACTTTAGGACCAGATGCAGGTTAGCGGAGAGGCGCGGGTCGGTGAACTGCGTGGTTCGGTTGTTGTGGTCGACGAAGTAGACCCTCCCCGTGGCGGTGTTGCGGATCTCCCATCCCGGCGGCAGCGGACCGAGTTCCTCGCAGTTCACATTGCTCAGGTCTCTGAGGCGCAACGGAGACGCAAAACCAGGTTTCAGAACACAAAAAGATGATTATTCACTAACCCTTTCAGTCGCGCTTGAAAACAGCGCCGAATGCTCAATGCAAAAACACGAAACGTCACCAGGTGTTTCTGGTGTAACTTATAATTCACCTTTCAGAAAGAAATAGGAGCTTGTTTTCAGTCAATAATTTGTAATATTGATCAAAAAAGTACGATATTAATGCCTTTATCAGTCTTGGTACTGAAAAAATTCCTAGAGCAATCGTGCTTAATTATTTATTTCACATTATATTTGAAATTCCTAATTGCACTTTCTGAATCCCTTGAAAAAAGATTTGTTGCGGTTTGTTGTGTGTGCATGTGTGACCAAGGTAGTTTTAGTATCACTTATTTTACATTGGCTGTTCGTACTGAACAAATTAAAGTTGCTGTTTCACATGTCTGGCCAGACTAGTGAAGCTGTCAGTGTATTTAAGTTCATGTAATGATTCACAGTTATCAAATAGATTTCTAATTCAGTCCATTTTTTTGACTGTGTTTTTAAAAAAGAAACATTTGTAGAGTGCTCAGCACTGTTTCTCTGGAACGGATCCCGATACTAAACCTCCGATATCGGTATCGGAAGTGAAATCACTGGATCGGTGCATCCCTCGCTATAAAGTGAAATAGTTTTTTGTTTGTCAATATTAAGATATTATTGACCAAGAAAAGCTTCTATTTCTTGATGAAAATGTTACTTGTATGTCAGCCTTGTCTTATGTCAAACATGCTAAGATGTTTTTCCAAGAAACTAGACTGAGAATCTATGTAAGGTTATTGGAATTTTTAATTATTTCTGTTTACAGGCGAAAGAAAGGGAGCAAAAAAAAAAAAAAAAAAAAAAATCCCCTCAAACTTTTAGATTCAGAACGAGTGCAGCTCATGGTGTAAGCTGTTGCGTGACCAGAAGACTTATGAAAAAGTCATCCATATTCAGCAGACGGGAGACGTGATCAATGAAGTTTTATTAAAGGGAGCGCACTGAGGCATGTTTTTTGAAAAGCATGTGCAGACATTTCGCGCATTCTTCCGGGATGCCGTAATCGACACGACCCACATGCCTGGAAGCCTCCGGCGGGGTCAGCTGGGACCGCCCCGGGCGCGTTAGGCGCGACGCGGGTCGGGCGGCGCTGCAGCAGCGCAGAGAAAAAAAAAAAAGAAAAGAAATGAATCTGGTTACAGGCATCGAAAAGGTAGACGAGCAATCCTCAAAGTGCTGTCTGGACCGAAACGAGAGTCAAGTCCACCGAGTTTTAAGAGAACTGCGTTGCAACGCAGACAAATATGATCCTGGAATTTCACAGAAAAGAAGGGATATTTCAAACTTAGCAACATGTGGATTTGATTTTTTTTTTTTTTTTTTTTTAAAGTTTTTCCCAGTTATCTAAGACAACATTTACACTTCACTGCTAACACACAAGATCTTACCAAGTATTTTTAGTCTAGTTTGTTGTGCAAATATGTTGGTACACTTGAGATAAGACAAAACTAACTCACAATTAACATTTCAGCAAGACGTAGAAGCTTGTTTTAAGTCAAGAATTTCTTAATATTAATTTAAAAAACTACTAGTTCCACTTGAAGATTGCTTCACCAAAAACATAAGAAAAATTTTTGGGTTGCTTTTTAGCATGGTTGTTCATATTATACGTTTTCCATGCGACTCATCGTCAGACTCCATTGAGAACAATCAAAGCGAGCTGCGTTCAAGTGGGACTGGGGGGAAATGGACGCCGCACGTGTTAACGTGTGCGTTTGGGCCGGAACTCGCTGTGAAATAGAAGCCGACGACATGGCGCGTCCGTCGACGCCGGCCGTTGGGCTGTTTGTGAGTTGACGGTGCGGATGCGAACGCCATTGGGTTTCCGCGGAGCGCGGCGAAAGAGACGCGGCGGAAATCTTCGCAAGCACGGCGTTGTTAAGCGGACCGCCCATCGAAACATCTGCTGCGCTGGTTTGATCTTTTGTTTCAGATTTATTCTCAGCCACGTCACGGCTAAAATATGAGGAAAAATCGGATGCTTTAATAAAAAAACAAAGAAAACAATGATTTAAAAATGGCTGGTTTGATTTAAAACTACAAATGAAAGATCTATGTGACATGAATCGCCCAGAGTAAACTTATGACCAATCAGAGCGCACAGATTTAAGGTCTTTGCTAGAGACATTACTTCATGAAACCGGTTCTTACAACACTGCTTGTGATATTTTACATGTTCTGAAGATTTTTTATTTATGTTTTATCCATTAATATCATTAATAACATAAATCCACTAATGTTTTATCCATCAGAAGACGCAAATACACAAAACAATCTGATTCATTTTTTTAAACAACAAAACATTTTATTGTTTAATGCAACAACAGAATATTTTACTCAACGCTTGGCTCCACTTGACAATTAATCGATGACTAAATTAGTTGACAATTATTGTAAAAATTGATTCATCGCGATTAATTGATTGCCAAACTAGTTGATGATTACTTCAATAATCGATTCACTGTGATTAATTTGATTCATCGTTCCAGTCCTAGTTAAGAGCTAAATGAAAATATTAGATGCGAAGTAGGAAACAGCAGTGATTGTGTTACTCATACCTGGGTACTCTGGGGTCATGCCATGTGCTGACACCCGTCTGAGTGTGAAGGAAGTAAACTTGACCTTGCTGCGTCGTCCTTTGCTCTGTGAAAAGACATCGACAAAAATGCAGAGGGGTTAATCGCGCCGCCTCGAAAGTCAATTAAAAGCCCTTCTCCGAAGCTGCATCCATGTTCCACGTGCAGACAGCCTGCACCCAATCTGTCAGCGCACGAGAGCGATCTGACAGATGGGAGATGAAAGGACGGCTCGAGTCGGCCGAGATCCCAAACGGCGGCCGACGGGGAGGAGGTGAGAGACAATACGAGGGGCTGGGGGGGAGGCAGGAGGAACGTCTGAGTTTTCGGTCGGTGAGCTCATTCGTCACTGGCCGTCGGAGATTTCCTGTCCTCTGCCACCGTCTTCGCCACGTCCACCTTCCTGTTCGTGTCAAGAGCCGCATCGCGAAGTGATTCACATGAACCTACGGGAATCAGGGGCGGGAGGGGGTGACGCGTATCATCGCTTGCCCGTCAAGCCGGCGAAATGCTTTCTCAGACATGCCAGGACTGTTACGCCGTGCCGATGATATCCTAACACCGAGCTGCGAGACCGCAGCGCACAGGAAGTACCCTCGGGGTCCAGTTACACTTTCCCCTCTAATGTTTCCACCGCGCGATTGCGGTGCAACATCAGTGCGGAGTCATTTTTGCTTCACCTGTGTTTTTTTTGTTTAAAAAATATTTTTATATTTATACATATAAAAAGAAACGACCAGATCCTGATTCTGCATATTCAGAACAAAAGTGACTGTACGCATATTCCCACGAGTCTATCATGCTAATTTACTGTCAGATTAATAACTTAGACAGCCTCTCTGAAGGAGTTGACAGCCGCAGAGAGCCTCCTAAACTCAGGGATGCGTTTCAGTTCCTCCCTCACTGTGAGGAAAAACAAACCTTCTCCGGACTTTAGGGAGCGACTGCAGCTCGTCTCTGCGCTATCTTTTACATGGATGCGTCTGTTTCACTGTGGGCTGAAAAAAGGAAGCGGGGAGGAGGGCAGCTGCCAAGCTTATAACAACTTCTATTAGACCACATGTGTCAAACTCAAGGCCAAATTCAGCCTGCTGTAGCTTCGTATGCGAGTCACTAAACACGAACAGAGCAGTCAAGATAACTGAATTGCTTACGTGTTATTTCCTCAATCAAATCGAAGCCGATTCCCGTCAATCGGCTCCTCCGGGTTTGTCGAGATTCTGCGATGGCGGAAATTTGCGCAAATTCAACTGATTTTTTTTTGCGCTAATGCATGATTGCGAGTTTACTGCAAATTTGCCACAAAAAGGCAAAAAAAAAAAAAAAACACACAAAAAAACCCCGGACTTTGTTCTGAGTTCACTTCCTTTATGAGAATCAGCCATTTAAAACAATTAGTCAGTTTTCTAACTATTTTGGTTTATTATCTCTACATTACAGCTAATTTGCTTTATTTTCAAATTGTAAATAGCTAATACTAAACTTTCACAAAAGCCAGCAAAAGTACCACACTGAGGCAGACTTTGGAGGGGATAAACGGGCAGAAGCCCAGGGCGGCAATTTTTGGGGGATTTATATTTTTTTGTTCATGAAAACATATTTTGCATTGTAATGTAAGGTAATTTTATTCATATTGCACATTCTCAGCAACAAGGCAATTGAAAGTAAATAAAAACAAAATAACAAACCGAAGGAAAGAGCAAAAGAAGAAAAGAATCTAATGATGTCGATAAAAAGTTCATAAACTAGATACTCCTGTTCAGGGTTGCCTCTGGCCTAATGCCTTTTCTGGTTTGGCACAATGGGAGTCTATAACCTCGTTTCTCAAGCAGTTTTTCTGGATTCTAAGTTTGTCTTAATTATTTTTTGTGGGCTGCTAGATAATAAGTAAGTATTTTCTGGAACTTGTTCTAAATTTGTAAACGTAATGAGGACTAAAAACTAAATGTTTCTGTTCTGGGAGAATTTTATTGTACTTTATATAAAACTCACACAGCTCTGTCAGGTGAATTGTATTAATATTTAGTGATTTTTGCGACTATAAACAAAAGTCAAGTATTTGAAAATTATGAAATTATAGTACGTTTTGTTTGGAAACAACATGGAGCCACTGCATTAAACCTGCCATGCATCAATTCATACTTGCTTATGAGAAGGACTATCTATTAATAATGTATTGTAATTTGCATTAATAAAAGATTTCTCCCTCAATAAACAGGGGACCAAAAATGGCTCAAGCCCAGGGAACCGTTGCCGCGTAAATCAGACTCTGGTAGCAGAAGTAGCACCGTTTGAGAACCAGGGATTTAGATCAAGGTTGTTCATGTGTTGAAACAACCTCGTCGGTAAGTTAAAGCGTGTGTGTGTGTGTGTTTTATGTGGCGTTGCCGTTCCGCTCACCGTATCCCTCAGGAAGGTCCGGGTGCATGTGCAGGTGGGTTCTGCTCATATAGTTGCGGTGCCGCTGCGACCGCACCCGCCTCTCCTGGACTCGCTGGTCGCCGTCGCTCGGAGGCAACGCGGTGGTGGGCGTGGCGCCGTTCGTGCTAACAGGCGTGTTCTCGTCTACGATGCAGCTGAGCGGCCGTCCGGGGCTGGAGTACTCCGACGCGGGCCTGAGAGTCGGCGGGAAGAAGGAGGTTAGAGCGGAGGGGAGGGATGGACGTGAACGTGACGCCTCGATTACACAAAGAATGCGAGTGTGCATAAAATATGTGCCATGGAAACGTTCTCCCTCAGACCCACTTCGGTTCTCTCCAGGGTTTTTATTTCCTATTTGGGATCAACCGAGGTCAGAGGGCGAGGTTCTCCGCAGACCTCCTGCCGTTCGACGCTAAAGAAGTCCGACTTTGGGATTCCGACTCACCTGGTCGGCCTCTCCCACTGCGTGGTGCGTGTGATGTGGTTCAAGTACTGGATCCGTCCAGACGCCGTCCTCCTCTCCTCCCAGCTGGCGGCAGAAACACACACACACAGGCGCAGCGGTGAGCCGACACTCCGACCTCGCATTCTTACATCGGTCCTGCCTCAATGCGCCGTGCAAGCGAGCGAGCGAGCGCGCGGTTGTGTGCGACTCGCAGCGGCCGAGAGAGAAACCGAAGAGGCTTCGCCATCACTCACCCATCTGGAAGGTCGTTGTCGAACAGCCGACTGCAGTCCACCACGGGGCCTCCGGTGCCGATGCGGTCCCTCGACTGCAGGCTCACTGCAGGAACACATGGCAGGCAGATGCAGATGCAGATGCTAGGGTTACTAGACAGCAGACACCAGACTTGATGAAATTGAAATACAAAAGGATGGAAAAAAAAAAAAAGAAACAACTGCGTAGGTTTTTAAAAATAATAGGAAAATGTCTAAAATCAAAATCCAAAGCAGCAATGGAGGTGGATTTTATGCAGTGGATTTCTTTTCCCACTATGCAAAAACACAATCTTATCAAGTATTATTGATCTAGTTTCTAGGACAAATATATTAATACACTTGGAATATAGTTTGGTGTAAGACAGATAATCTGTGAAAAATATTGAGCCCCACTAAGCACTCATGATGCTGTCTAGAAACAACCAATCAGAGCCAGGAGGCGGGTCTTAGCGCTGTCAATCATGCATAACAGTCTATGCTGTGGCTAGCCTAGCCTGTTGTGAACTTTAAGGCTAGTTAGCACAGCCACCGTTGACGGGAGATAAACTGTTTTCCTGTAACAATGAGTCGTTTCGCTATAATTAGCACATTTACCAGTGAGTACATGAGGATGATTGACAGCACTGAGACCCTCCTCCTGGGTCTGATTGTTTGTTTTTGGTTGTAAGTGGTGCATTTCTTCAGGTGGCAAGAGTAGCTCAGATGTGTAATATTCCAATATATTACTCTAAAATGGTATCAAAGCAACAATATTATCGTTTATCGCAATAACTTCTGGGACAATTTATCGTCCGGGAAAGTATGTTTGCTGGCCGCAGGCCTGCCACACTTTCCAGCTCTAAGCTGGAAAGTTTTTTTTTTAATCACACTCAAATTAAAGGCTGGATTTTCCCCACTTTTTTAGCCTGAAATTGTAATCCGATTATCCTGTGATTTGAGAAAACGTGATTCCTTCGGCGCACTCACCTACAATCTGCCCCCGGACTGTGTCACTGTCGTTGGGGCTCAGCTTGTTCAAGTCTAGTCTCTGGTCTGTTGAAGATCAAAAACAGAAGAAGCGCAATGAGTGAAAAACAGCACAATCAGACAGACAGGAATGAAAACAGAGATAAAAAAACAAGAGAGAGAGAGAGAGAGAGAGAAAGAGAGAGAGAGAGAGAGAACAATCTGGAAATGGACCGGAGGAGAAGAAAGGATTCATGTGAGAGAGAGATACATGTAAACCAGCATGTGTTTGGACACGTTCCGCGCTGCTTGGACGAGTCTCACGGCGGCGTATCGTTTACATCACTCAATAGTCGGCCTCCCCCCTCCCTCATTATCCGTCTCTCATTTCTCCCGTCTGAAAGGCCGCGGCTCGGGGCCGAGCCAGAGAACAGATGGAACAGCCACGGGCCGTAAAAGTCTCACCGAGGCTTTCGGTACGGCGCGGGCTTCGGTTCAAACGCGGCGGGGTCAAACGTTTGACGGATTTCAGCACGAGGCGCGCGCCATTCCGCTCGGCCTCGCCGCGCACGTGAACCCCCCCCCGCCACCCGCCAAAGTCTGGAAGCTCTTTGGTCTGAACTTTTGCTTAAAGTCTGTGGAATTTCAGAGCGAGGGAGAAAGAGAGAGAGAGAGAGAGAAAAAAAAGTACACACACAGCAAAGAAAAAAAGAAAAAAAAAATGTCCAAGTTGCCTCCAGACATGAAAAAATGCCACTATCTGTTCTCTCCTGTCTGGGTGTCATGCAGATCAGCTCAGGATGTCCGCCCAGACTAAACAGGGACCAAAATGGTCAAATCGTTACAAGGCTGGTGGAAGGTCAGCAGCCTCAGAGGAAACAGAAAACAGAAAACACTTACACCGGAAAAACAAACACACACAAAAAAAAAAACCAAAACATACGTTTTTAAAAGAATATTCTTTGGGAAACTATTAATACTCTTTGAACAATCATATACATTATATAAAATTCTTACATTTAAAGTATTCAGGGGCCAAAGTCCTCCTATCCCCAATTAAAAACACAAAAATATCTCTTTTTTTTCCCGGCAATCTTTGTTGTATTTAGCCAAACATAATGCAGGAATGTGCCCAAGTTTTTTTCACTTTACGAGTGAAAAAAATAAAACAAAAACCAGCTGGATGCCTGTGGCGCGAATGATGAAATAAAAAAAGCTAATGCAAAGAAAGAAAATTGGTGTTGTACTTAACACTTGCTGTTTAAGAAGTTATAAATTCCCCATGGAAAAAAAAAAATAAGATTACAAAGTCTCAGAGGGCCACATTTGTGTCTTTCTTGAATTGAGATCAGGGGCCACACTGAATTAATTTAAAGGGTCACAATAGACCCCTGAGCAGCACTTTGCATAACCCTGGTATACAGGGTTTCCCCTAGAGCACGTGTCAAACTCAAGGCCCGGGGGCCAAATCCGGCCCCCCGTAGCTTTTTATGAGGCCCTCCACAGACTAGACTAAACACTAAGTGTGATTAAATATTATATTATCAATCATATCAATGCAGTTTTTATCTGTTTACTGCCTATTTATATCAATCAATCCCTCCAGTTTCTTGAGAATTTAGTTGATGTATGATTATAGTCCATGATTTATACAGCGAGTAAATAAAAGGTCGCATTTATTATTAGTTCCTGAAGGGACTGAAAAGATCTTCAATAATATTATGTAATTTTAAGAATTCATTGACATATTAACAGTTTGTGAACAGGTTTTATCAGCAAATTCTGGCACAACCGGCCCTTTAAGAGCCTTCATGATCTTGATTTGGCCCAAAACGAAAATGAGTTTGACACACCTGCCCTAGAGTATTATAAGCCTGGCGGGCCACCAGGTTTTAGTTGTGCCCTCCACCAGGCTTAGTGTTGTTTGTTTATTTATTTTAGGGGGGCAAACAGGGGTCTACTGTTATTTTTATAGTTGGTGTTTAGGTATTTTTAATAATGTCCTCCAATAACACATAATTACCTAGTGATATTTTCATATATGTCGTGACCTTTAAAGCTTTACCTCATAAAAAAAAATAAATAAAAAAACACATGAGGTTGATGCCCCAAAAATTGGAATCACATGCATTTTTCCTCAAAACTATGTAATATTAAATTTGTGGATGTAGCTACTGACAGAATCTGATTTCCTTCACTTTGAGTGAAACCGATCTTATCAAGTGATTCTGTCAACCTCCGAAAAGGTGTGAAAAATCAGCCGCTGTTGCCAACTAAGATGCCGCGTCACAGCGTCAACTACTAAAAAATGTTTAAGAAAAAAAAAAAAAAAAAAAACGGTTTTGGCCAGTATCGGAATCGGCAGGTCAGGCTTTTTTAAAGATCGGCGATCGAACAGAAAACTACAACCGGTGCGCCCCCCCCAGTGAGCAAAATGTGAAAATGTTTTAAGTGCGAGAATAATTTCACAAGAGCAATTAAGTCTGCGCAGTCATACGAAGCTGTTTCAGAGAAGCAAAGACACGCTGCAATTATACACCAATGATACAGTCAATGCCATTTCTAGGGCTTGTGGAGGGGCAAGTGACGGTAAATGCAGGAAAAACAAGAATGACGGAGACCACAACAGAGAGAAAACTACAAATCTGCGCTTAAACATAAATAGCTGTACAATTATGTATGTCTGTGCAAAATGACCGGTTGTCTAGATCGGCAGACGGAGATGGAGGTTAGTCACAATGGCATTTCATTTGTGTGTGTGTGTGTGTGTGTGTGTGTGTGTGTGTGCGCTCACACACGTTCTGCCATCTCATGGACGAGACTGGAGGGGAAACCGAGGGGCGAGGACGAGGGCAGGAGAGGAAAAGAAAGAAGGGAAAAAAGAAAAAAGTGGGAAATGCAAAAGCAAACCACTCGCAGCTGCTGCATAAACTTCAGGTTTCCTGTGTCGCTTCAGAAAAACCGAGTCAGGAGTTTCTAGGAAAAGTTACGGGATTCTTTCCCAGTTCAGCCAGCAGAACCGCAGAGCCAGAGAGCAGGTACCGGCTCAAAACACAATCTCCAGACTGCTGCCGTGTCGTCGGCTAAATCTGTCCGGCGTTTTCGAGGAAGACGTTTCGCGGAAGAAGCCTCCGTCTCGTTCAACCCGGCTAACTTCTGACACGAGGCGCTTTTTTTCTTCTTTTTTTTTTTACCGTAATTGCAGGGTGATGCTGAGCGGCTCTTCCTGTTCTGGCCGACCCTTTTCACAGGCCACTGAGGCCACTGTCAGATGATCCGAGTAGATTGGGATGAGATGGGCAACTTCTCCTCAACATTGTACTGATGTTTTGGTTATGGGTGGGTGACATTTAGCAGTATTATCGTGATAGCGCTAAAAGTGACGATAAGAACTATTTATCTGGTTTCTTTAGGACACCAGTCACGTAAGGAAGTGTGATTGTTATCCCGAAACTGCGAAGGGATTTGCTAATTTATTGGTATTTATTGACATTTTCATTGAACAAGCAGTGAAGAAAATAATAAAACTATCAATGGTGACAATACGGACAGTCATCAAAATAAATTTATTCCGATAAATCAAAATTATTACGACAAATGCATGACGATACACGATATGTTACGGGGATGACTGTGGTCCTGTAAGTAAAGTCCTTGTCTTGGAATCGAAAGGCTGCAGGTTCAATTTCAGCTTCTTCCTGTCTGTTTGTGATCGCAAATGTTTAAAAAGTCTATCATGTTTTATGAAACATGATAATGTGTGTGTGTGTGAACATAGAAAAGCCAGTATATATCACTTGTTCAAATCGTGATATGTAAGCTATAGCTATTATAATTTTCAGAAAGAAGCCATTATAACAAAAAAAAAAACAGATCACAGTTTGCACACAAAGACAAAGAACTATGTTTCTGTGATATATGTTGTGGTCTGATGAAACTAAAATTAAAGCGTTTGGCCAAAATGGCCACGGAGAAAAACACGGCCATTTTGGAGTGAGGAAAGGGAATGGCATGTCATGTTTCATTTCATAGCAGCTCATGCCTGTTTGGTAAGCTTTCATAATGGTAACTGGTGCCTCATAATTAACATATTGAGTTCAGGTCGTCTACGAATCTGAGCAGTGGTGGGGACATTTCCGCTGATGTGCTAATAGCAGAGCTAAACTTTTGTTTAGCGCTTTTGCTAACATTGAAAACATTTAGCTTCCTCTAAATAAATTTTTCTGGATATATTCTAAAGCGCTAATTCAGAATTATATTCGTGCTCTTATTTTGAAGTGCTTGAAGACACAGCAGTTTCCTCTCCTCACATTCTCCGATCTTTACAATGACTTTGTTTCAAACAAGAAACATTTAAGAACAGAATAAAACTAGCTGTAGAGAACGAGACAAAAACATCAATACAACAGCTGAGAGTATCGCAGAACATGTCAATTATAACGTCAAAATTAATATTCTTGCTTGAGGGTTGTAGCTTTTCGAGGGGATATACAATCTAAATTGAAATTAGCGCTTTAGCATTAGCTTCCGCTAAGCACAACGTTGGTGCAGCGCCTTAGCATTAGCGGAGCTAAAGTTAGTATTTAGTGCTTTTGGATTAGCGAAAATAGCATTTTAGCTACCACTGAGACTTACAATAATTATTATCTTTCATTTGCAACTTGTTAGAGTTTGTTACAAATTCTACAAGTCAGCATAATTTATTTGGTATTTTTGCACCATATATATGACACAGGAAACATGTCAAACATATAAAGCTGATTGTTCTACTTGAAACCAAAGAAACCTACTTTGAAAAGCGATGAAAAAGGTGGAACTGCAGTTGCCTTGAGGCAAATTGCTACGTTGAAGCATCACTGATACTTACAGCCTGTGTCTTTAAGGCGGTTGATGGCATTAGACAGAAGGCGGACACAGCCCAGGAACCCGGCGCCTTGCTTCTTATGAATCTTCTTGTGATTCCACACGCTGATGGTGATTGAGTCCGATTTCCCGATGTACCTGAGGTGAAACGGGAGCAGAACGGACGTTTGCTTACAAATCATAAACAACGTTAGAATGAAGGCGGACAACGATGCGTTTGCGAGATCCATCACGAAGTTCACTGAGGATGTCCTGGGTCCCCCCCGCCCCCCCTGGCCCCACCAGACCGACTCCCAACAATAGGGGCCACAAACAAAGCTCTGCATCAAGGACGACACTCGGGACGCGGAGACAGACGAGGAAGAGGAAAGTGTGGCGGCTCAAGGGGATTTTCCAGCCGGCGGGTGTGAATGTGTAAATCTGGCCCTGAGCATCTCAGCGTCTGGCCCTGAGCATGACAGGCAAAGTGTGAACCCTTCGAGGTTTTTCATAACGTTCCCAGCAGGAAGAGTGGGACGGGACTGTAGGAAGGGAGATAAAGAGCAGCGGGGCAATGCTGTACGGTGACACACCAGCTGTACCTCGTCAAGGACATGCTAACAGAAGAACCAGTGACTGATCTGTGAACCCGCCTTGCAGCACCAGCGCTCTGAGGTGATTGTATTCGTTTAGAAATTGTTAAAAGGGGCAGTAATGCATTTTCCAGCCACATAGTATCATTTTTACAGCACAATCAAGTAACTGTTACCCTCAGCTCTTATGAAAATTCTGTAGATATGAAATATGGCTTCAAAGAACTTTGAGTTTGTAATTTAAAGCATTAAAATTGGGTCTCTGTCTCTTTAAGAAGCTCCTGATCTCTCTGAAACTCCACCAGGAAGTCGTCATGGCAGTGCTCCTCTATTAACACTTCAACAATGTTTTTACCAAGGTTGCACTGAAGGTTAATGGTTCGATATTAACCGTCGTCTAACACCTTGGTAGTGTGGACACTGCAGGCTGTTTGCTAATTGCTGCTGGCTAGTCTGAAGGAGCTGAGTGGGAGAGTCATGAGTGGCGTGCTTTCGTACTCAGACCGCAAAGTGAAAATTCAAACGCTTGACAAATTAATGGAGTCCAGTTTAATTCATCATTATTTTCTGATCATACTTTCAGTTTTGTTTTCTTTTTACATTGTTAGTTGGAATTTATAAAATTCAAATTCAAATCCAAAAGTCATTTATTGAACCTAAGGGGAAATGAAATGTTCTTCAAAGAGTAAATGTAGTTCACACAATAAATCAGAATCAACTTCAACAAAAGCTTTCGATAAAAGGTCCCAGTCAAAGTCAAAGTAAAGAAATAAATGCTACTTTGAATCGATGTCAAGATTTAAAAATATTCACCAATTCTCTCCATCCAATCCCTCTGAGTCTGACCTTTTTTGCAGGGAAGAATTTTCACTCCCTAAATGTAAGGAAAGAAGGCAGAGCTGCAGCTACAGCAGTAACTTCAAACGTACACCACACTTTTCAGATTTTTGTTGGCAAAGGATCAAAAACCCTCAAAATAAGTCATATAATTTTCCTTCCACTTTTAAAATCACGTGCTCTTTGGCGTACAAGGGAGTGAAAACTTTTTCGAGGAATTTCGGAAGAATCATTTCAAACTGCAAACAAAAATCGCTTCAATTAAAGGGTGAAATTATGGTAGCACCGCAACTAATTGTTTTTTTCTTTGGTGTTACGTCAAGCAGCCCAACATGGCCGCCATCTTACCCGGGCTACTGCTGTTGGCAGAAACAACAACGAATCAACGGGCCTGCCTTCTGGGGTCAGTAAAAATAAATAAACTGGAGCCGGCAAGCTCAAACAAGTCACAGCAGCCAAGATACATATTGGAAATGAAAGACACATTTAGCAAAAAAGTGGGTTTATTTATGGCTTATGTCTGTCTGCTGCCGGACTTGAGCTCTAATGAGCTCTAATGAGGTTCTCCCGCGTGTGTGAATGTGTGAGGCTGCAAGGGGGGAGAAGGGAGGGTGAGAAAAAAAAAAAAAAAAATCGCCATCTGAACTTGTCGTGGCACATCTGCTCGGGAGGGAGCCCACCCTGGGCTTAAAGCGAATCGTCTGAGCGATTTGCAGAGCCGCGTCCTCTGTGTAATTACGCCGCTGCTTTTCACCGTGAGGGATCCGAAACAATGGGGCTGTGAGTAAGACGTCTGGACGTTTTGAGCGCGTGCCAAATGCCTGTCTGGGGTGCGATGGGAAGAGAGCCGCTCCGTCAAGTCAGACACGATGGGAGGGACGAGGATATGAGTGAGGAAGAAAAAAAGAAAGAAAGAAAGAAGAAAAACGCAGTCGTTTGGATCACCCTTCGTGTTGTAAAACTCATTAGACTGGCGAAGAATTTTAACGCAGTCGTAGACAATAAAACCAAGCAGAGTCCCGATGATAAAAGTGAGCTTGACCATAAAACAGGCAGCAGATTTTTAGGACTAGATGCACCGTTTCCATTACATTCAAAGTTAGTTTTTTTTTTTTGTTGTTGTTGTTCTTTTTTTTTTGTCAAAGTAAAAGGAAAATGAGGGTATGATTTAAAAATGCAAGGAGTATAAATCCCATGCAATTAGCATTCAGAAGTTGGCACCGCAACCTGACGTTTCTCTCGGAGTGGAAATCCATAGATCCATAATTCTCTACTGTACGGTTAATTGTGACAGTCTCTCTGTAGGGCTGCAGCATGAAAACAGGCTGGAATAAATAAACAGTGCAGTTCATTGCAGACGTTTTCACACCACTTCGCAACCACTAACTGTATTTATCAAGACTTTAAAGGGGCAGTATCATGTGCTCTCCAGCAACAAATGCCATTTTGTAGCACAATCAAGTAACCATCCTACCTGCAATTGTTACAAAATGTTCTATGCATGAAATATGATTTAAAAGAAATTTTACTTCCTGATTTAACGCCTTGGAACTGGCCTTCTGTCTCTTTAAGAAGCTCCTGCTCTTTCTGAAACTCCTTCAGGAAGTCATTACAACATGGCTCCTCTATTAATCCTTTCACAGTTTCTACCAGCGTTTTGCTGAAAAGTAGTTCCTCTAATGAGTTCTGGCTGATGTGCAGTTCAACCAGGTGTTTGCTAATTGCTGCTGGCTAGTCTTAAGGAGCCGATTGGGGCTCCATATGGCTGAAAATCGGAAGTTTGGAAACAGCGGCTCCGAGGAGCAACTGCGATTTGAAGGTGGCCCTAAGTCCACGCAGGTGTTTCCCACAGCTGAATGGTTGCCACGGAGATTGAATGATTTCTCAAACATGCTTGGAAGAATGAAAGCAACACTCCAGGTCTATTTTTGATGAAGGAATAACATTACAACATAAAAAAGTTGATTTTTACATGATACTGCCCCTTTAGGAGTGATCAACAAAAACATTTAGTGGATTCACAGTGTTAGTTTTCTGCTATAAATAGTAATATGGAGCATTATTTAACACTTTCTTCCTGTGTCTCTTACACGGATTTTGGAAAACAGCAAACAAGATTCTGAAAGGTTTTGCTTCAACAGGAGCTTTCTCCTTGGCATTTTCCTAGAAAGACTAGATTTGTCCAGCGAAGATCCAACAGCATTCCTGTTGTATTCCCCAATGTTAGCTCTGGATCTCTGCAGCTCCTCCAGAGATCTCTGATTCCTGCCCTCTTTCTTTAGCCTGTTGGTTTAGGTGGACACCCATGTCTCTGTAGTTCTGCAGAAACAAGGATATCAGTCGTCTGAACTCATCGAAGAAAGACAGAAACATAGAAGCAGAAAGAAGGATAGAAAGTTTCAGAAAGAAAGTTTCTGCAAGAAAGAAACAGAAAGACAGAAAGACAAAGGCAGAAAGAAAGAGAAAGAAACAGAAAGACAGAAAGAAACAGAAAGACAAAGAAAGAAACAGAAAGACAGAAAGAAAGAAACAGAAAGACAGAAAGAAACAGAAAGAAAGAGAAAGAAAAAACAGAAAGAAAGAAACAAAGACAGAAAGAAAGACAGAAAGACAAAGACAAAGAAACAGAGAGATAAAAAGACAAAGTCAGAAAGGAAGAAAGACAAGCAGAAAGAAATGATAAGAAAGGAAGAAAAACAGACAGAAATATAGTAGCAGAAAGAGAGAAGCAGAAAGACAGGCACAGAGACAGGCAAAAAGAAGAAAGACAAAGAGAAGTCAGAAAGAAACAGAAAGAAATAAAGAAGGAAAGAAAATAAGAGAGACATTTTTTCAACACTGGGGGAGAATATAAGAAAAATCCAAACTTTTTTTTTCTATTTTTAGCTTTTTCCACAAAATTGTGAAATTAAATTCCAGAGTGCATAGCTGGTTAAATAGTTTTTTTTTTTTAGTGGCGTCAGAGTAAAGGGGGCTGAGTTCACGTTCACAACACGGCTTTCAGACATTTACTTTTAAAAATGCTGGCCAACTGCGTTGCTCCATCACATAAAATCATAGAACATATTAAAGCTTGTCGTCGTAATGTGGGAAAACATCAGAAGGATGTTTACGCTTCTGCAAGGCATTAAAAATGGATTTTGTTTCGCTTCTGCGCGACGACACAAGCAACTGCACATTTGGATTGCTGAATTATGCTCTCGCATCATTTCCATGGTTGGCACAACCAAAGGGAGACTGTAAATCAAACTAATAAAAGAAGAAACAAATGCTTTACTTGACAAAGACGTATTGATTTGGCTTGAAAATACCACTGTGAATTCACAGCTCGCGGCTCAGCTCTTCGGCAAACGGCTCAGATGGTCGCAGGAAGCTGGCCGGATGAGTGGGCGCGCGTAATTTTCCATTACACCGGGCACTTAACGCCGCAAAAGTGTTTGTTAACACGGTATCTGGAGGACTCTTTATTAACCCGACGCGATAGAGCGAACGCTCCCAGGAGCGTGGCTGAAACGCTTCAAGCTAATGAACGCCGGCACTCCGACGGAGAAATTATCCCGAGGGGCAACAATCGCCGGCTGACAAATGGTTGCTTTTTTTAAAATATATATTTGTACAGATTCGTTCCTTACACAAATCCAGTGCAGGAAGATTGAGTGCGAGAGAAAAGAAGCCAGACTGCGTCTACTATCTTTGGCACGCCGGCCACATCCTGCAACATTGCTGAGGGGTCAGAGTTCACGGGCCAGTTTGCTGGCTGCGGCTCACCACAGGCCTGGAAACACACAAAAACACACTCAGAATCTCTGGACCCTCGCATTACACACACGGAGAGGGGGGGGAATGAAATAAAATAAAAAAAAAAACTGGCTTAACTCCGCAGTGTCGCGTTCCGACTTTTAAAATCTCAGTGTCGGGAAAACCTATTTTAAATATGTGAGGCTGTGGAGATACTGTTGGAGCGGCCGGACAAAAGGCAATTACAAAAGAAAAAAAAAAAAAAGGTGGCACAGAAAAAAACAAACCGCCCAAGAATGGGTCAGGTAGTGGCAGACATTTACAAAACGGTGAACGTAACCTTCACAGTCCATTTAAAGACACACTTGTCTTTCAGAAATTTGAGCAAACAGGGAAAACATACATGCTGGAAATAATTGCGAATGATTATGAGAAAGGAACGAGAATAAAACATTAAGGCAGAATGGCACTTGATTCTCGTTTGCGCCTTATTATCAGGATTTATTGACTCAGTCTATTGTAATGTTGATCTATGGTTCCACATAATGCTCCACCTTCTTCCCTCTCGCCTTTATATGTTTGTTTTGACAAACAAAATCCAGATAGAGAGAGGGACAAAAAAAAGAGAGACATGAGCAAATCCACACAGGCTGTGGAGTGTGACATGTTTTTCATTTTCTTTTTTTATTCACTTCTTTTTTTTTTATTACTTAAGTCGTATGATCAATTCCGTGTTTGTGTAATCTACCGTAAAGTCACCTTCCTAACTTTCTTTTCTTTTTTTGCCAAAAGGAATTAGTTTGCCTAAAACATCTTTTAGAAAGAAAAGGGTGGTGGTCTTTAGTTTTTCGTTTTTAAAAAAAAAGGAAAAAAAAAAAAGGAAAAAAAAGAAAAGGACTTCAGCCATTACTTTAGAAAAAAAAAAGAAAAAATGTAAAAAAAAATAAATAAAAAAAAATCTCATCAAGTTGAACATTTTCCGGAATTAAAATGTTGCGTTTGTGGGTCTTGGGGAAAAAAAAAACAAAAAAACACACGAAGCAGTTCCTTGATAAACTGAAAGCTCTTCCCTTCGCCGCACCTCCTGGGAATCCCTGAGCCGGCCGCAGGAGTAAACACCGGCGGCCGGTGAGACATGGACGGGAGACGCATCGCGCCTTCGCGTGAACTCCAGCCGGCTGCGTCTGCAGACCCACGGGACGAGTTAAAACGAGCCGATCCCTCCTCTCCAGCCTGAACGCGCACGTGACATCCCCTCCACTTCCCCTCCTGTCGGACGCGACACGAGCTGCTCTTTTAACGGCTTCGCCAAAAAAAAAAAAAAAAAAAGCGAAAGAGAGAGAGAGAGAGAGATTGAGAGAGTCTCGTATCCACGGCAACCAAACAAACTGAGACACGTGCCGCCTCCCGTTGTTGGCCACGATTGACGGTTTGGATAAACCGGGGCGAACGCTGGAAACTTTCACTCTCACATGCCTCTTTTTTTTTTTTTTTTTCC